>QANZ01056558.1:0-191369 GCA_003254925.1 Chamaecrista fasciculata | reverse complement strand
AGAAGGGGTCAAATAATAATTTTCCTCTTATTATTAATTTTGTACTATAGTTTTAAAATGTGGACGACCAGAAGCCATATAATATAAGATATATATATATATATTTAGAAAAACGAAAAAGTATTGAATATAGGAAGGTTTTTTCTAGGAAGTATATATTTAAAATAATTACTGATTTATAATATACTTTTGGCAAAAGTACTAATTTTGTCCCTAATCTTTTTTTGTTGTCAATTTCATCCCCAATATTTTATATTTTCGTCAATTTTATCCTTTAACTAACTTCTTTAATAAATTAATGACATTCTGCATTCTATTTTTCAATCTGAGTTAAGATTTAAGTTTTTTTTCTTATCAGTTTTACATTATATATCATTAGCCATATAGATTCTGTCGTTAATATTTAGTTAAAGTAAGAGCAAAGGATAAAATTGACAACAATGTAAAAGATTGGGGACGAAATTTACAATAAATGTAAGATTTGAAGACGAAATGTGTACTTTTGCCTATATTTGTTTTTTTTTTTGGAAGTGAAGGAAGCATGATGGACAACGAAGAAAGACATTAATATATAATGGGCTGAAGAAATTGGGTTGAGTACTTGAAAATCCTTCGTCCCACACAACATCGTCTACTTCAAACTTCAATGGTCATATATTCAAATCATATATAAACGAAAATTGCAACAAATGGTCTAAGCTTTATAAAAATTGATATATATGTCCTCACCAAAAAAAAATGATATATATCTTATCTTATATTATATGGCTCCACCCCTTTCTGGTCGTCCACATTTTAAAACTATAGTACAAAATTAATAATAAGAGAAAAATTATTATTTGATCCCTTCTTTTTTACTGAGTGAACGATTTAGTCCCTCATTCCCTTTCTGGTCATCCACATTTTAAAATTATAGTACAAAATTAATAATAAGAGGAAAATTATTATTTGATCCCTTCTTTTTTTACTGAGTTAACGATTTATTCCTCTAATGTTATTATATGATTTTGAATTTTTTAGTTGTTAGTCTATTTTAATAGCTTTATAAAATTGAAACAAATGGTCTAAATTAATTGTCAATGCCATCAATTCAGTGATTGTTGTAATAGCTTTTCCCCATGGTTGTTGCTCTATTAAATATTAATTGCTCGTCTTAAAAACTTTAGTTATATAATATAAGAAAAAATTACTATTTGGTCCTCAAATTTACATGAAGTCAATTAATCAGTCATTAAATAATCAAAATATATCACTCAATCCCTTCCAAAACATAAAAATTTAGCACAAATTTAAAGACAAAAAAATATTAATTTAATATCAATTCAGGGATTAAAAAGTATAAAACTAGTTTAAATTTAAAGATTAAATCATCACTAAAAATTAAATAATTGACAATTAAAATATTTTAAGAATTAAATAGTATATTTTAATTATTCAAATATTAGTTAATTGAGTCGATGTAAATATAAGAAACTATTGATGTCTAATTAACCCAAAAAAAATTAACAACTAGCAAAAGCTGGAGCCCATATTACATCGCCAGTTAATGACAAATTAAAACAAACTGATTTAAACCACAAAGCTGACTGACGGACCAAATAAAAGACAATTTTATTTTGACCCATTTAAACCACAATTATTTTCTTAAATATACTTTTATATCCCACAATTTATTAAATAGAAAAAAATTCTGAAATATTTTTTAAAAAATTATAAAAATCAAGCATTTTAAACATATAAATATAATATTTTATTAATATTATTGTGAAACTAACAATAACATTAAATTTTTAATATATACACATGCACCACTAAACTGTATGTCAACTTTTTTAAAAGAATATTTGAACTAGATAAATAATAAGATCAATACTAAAAGAACAGTGAATATATAATTAGATCTATTATATTTTAAAATAATGAAAAATTTAAAAATAAAATATGGTGAACTTCCTAAAATTTTGATTCTCTTATACTTTTTAATATTTTATTAATACATATAATTTTTTATATGAACATTTAAAAGTCTCAAATATAATAATAATAATAATAATCAATATGAACATATTAGGATTTTATAACAAATAAAAAATATAATGAAGTGATTATGGTAATTAATCAAGCCATGAGAGGAGGCATTATGCAATGGAAGAAGGAGAGGAAGACTTGGAGGGGCATGCATGTTTCACACACCACATTATTTGAATTCGATTCATGAACCAATCAATTTTGGGTGTGTTAAATATGCTAATTTAAATGCATATGGTCCTATTTTCTCTTCATTTTTTCCCCTTGATTGGTCCATTCATTAACAAAATGGTCCTAATTACGTATAAAGGACAAATTACTATTCAACGATACAAAGTTAATAGTTACTGTTCATTTACACTGTCCTTCTTCCTCAAGCATGTCTCACATATATCTACCCAACATTCTATTTATATGTGTGTGTGAGAGACTTAAACAGTTAAACCTTATTTTGGTCCATTAATTAAGTATATATTACTAGTGTTTTCCCATTCATAAATTTTTCTTTTTAATTAACTTAATCCCTCATAAACACTTTTGTCATCAATGTTAGTTTTTTAATCCAATATCTACTTAAATTAGTGATATATTATCATCAATCAAATACATAATGTTAGTTAGTGACATAATATTTTTAACTGACAAATATTTTTATCTTATTTTTATATTAATAAAATAAATTTGTAAAAGATCTAGAAATTTTATATAAAATCTTTAAACTATAGAAAGATATATAGTTATATGATGACTAAACAAACAAAATGTTTATATGACCATTAACATCATAATTCATAAATTATCAATTAGTAGTGTTATGTATTCAATATTATTTAGTGTTGTTACATCATCAATTTTAGTTGAAACCTATACTATATAAAGGGATTAACATTAATAATAAAACAAATTCTGAGAGATTAAATTGAGAAGAATAATCTAATAATAATCAAATTAATAAAAAGTAAATACATAAGAGACTAAAATAAAATTTTAGTTATATATATATATATAGTAAATTAATAATTTGGTCAATGAAAGTAGATCACCAAACCGACAAGTCAGCCTCTAAAAAATTGAAATATACAATTTAATTCCTGAAATATCAAAGCGATATATTTATTAGTCTTTTTTATAGACTAAATAGTACATTATTTTAATCTTTAGAGATGAAAGAGTATATTGTTTTAACTTTTAATTTCAAGGACTAAATATATATTTTAATTTTTCAAAAAACTGATTAATTATCAACTCAATAATCTTTCAAGGACCAAATTATTAATTTATATATATATATATGATTATAATTATCGGATTATGACTTCAGACTTATGTATGTATGGCCATAAAAAATATCTATAATTTATACATATTTAAAAAAACATACAAATTTGAGAACATGATATAGAACTACAACTTGTATGCTACATATAGAGTAAAATAACAATTCGGCTTTTGAAAAAAAAATAAATAAATATATTTTTTTGACCTTTCAAGAATCATATTATACGTGTATTTCAATCTTTCAAAGACTGAGTTGCCAATTCAGTGATATTTCAAGAATTGAATTGTTAATTTACTTGTATGTTTTTGAATCTCCATTAATGGATCAATCCTTCTGTAATATATATATTAAGAATACATTTAAATAAATGTATATGTACGTACGTACGGATGTATATATTTACGTGTACGTTTTGAATCTCCATTCATGGATCGATCCTTCTGTAAAGTGTATAGAACGTACATTACAAATGAAGCTGTCAATCTATATTTAGCACGATAACTTTGCTAGATTCTCTTCCATCTTCAATATGAGTTGACAATCAGATTCAATATATAAATATATATGTACAGTAATGTCTAGAGATACATGCATTTATAATGCCATAAAATTGTACTTGTTATGTATAATTTCAAAATCAAACACAACTTCCCTTCAATCAAAATCTCAAGGTGTTATGTGTGCCAACCTAATTTTCTCTCAATATACAACACAGGCATGCATTTATCTAGCTGTTGTCGATCACTTTAATTATATTTTCTTTTCTTTAATTTTTCCTACACATTTTGTGTTTCGTTGGCCAACACCGCAACTATCTGATTAAATAATGGCATGCACATGCATTATTTGTACTTGTTCAGATAAATGGGATTGGATGTTAGTTGACCAGTAAATATTTTTAACACATGATTATCAAATTCAATTTTGGTCCCTCAAAGATTTGTTTTTTAAATTTAATTATTTAGTTTCTATAAAATATTTATTTTGAATTTAGCCTCTCACAAATATATACATGTATGATGTATGTATGTATATAGTATCAATTCTGTTTTTTAACCGTACTAATTTTGAAAACTGTCATTTCTAAAGGATCGTCAAAGTGAGGTTTTAATTAAAAAAAAAATATTATTTGGCATTTACTGATATATCTTGTCATTATAAAAAAAAACAATTATCAGACAAGATGATTTTTTTTATTATTTTGATTAAAAAACAACTAAAATAGATTAAACTTATATTTCAATCAAATTTATTTATGTTTTTATATAGGTCAAAATCTACGTTATTTAGAATACTATTTAATCTCATTTACTGATGAATATAGGAAAAAAATTTGTCAAGAGTAATACATAGCTCCTATTTTATTGTATTCAGAATTAAAATGAGAGAAATGTCACCAATTTTATGAAACAAACAACTCACTTCGGGCTTGATTTCAGGCTCAATCATTTGACCTTATTTGTCGATTGCCTCAATTGGGCAGAGAAATTTGATTTTTCTTTTTTGTACTTGAAACAATAGAGATATATATGATCATATTCAATATTTAGGAATAACCAATCTTGAAATTTATTAAGGATCAAAATGAAATTTAAACATTAAAGACCAAAATGAAGTTTTGGCCTCTCATATATATAGTTTAGCCAGAATAGTGAGAATACTGAGTTTCCCATGTAAAGAGTTGACTTATAACCTATTAACTCATGAGTTTTATTCCCGTTGTCAATGTAAGAGTCTTGTTGGTAGGTGATCTGCTATAAATACTTCTATAAACGCTCATAGAGTCTATAGGTGTGTCATGTCCTTGATAAGCACTTAGGACCCAAATTATTTAATCTTTTCCATTACCAAAAAAAGAGTTAACATTGATATAGGTAAAACCTATTTAATTGATATCTACATTTTTTTTTTTTAAAAAAAAAAAGAAAGCTAATTTCTTATCGTCAATAGAATGATATCTTCTAGTTATTCTCAAATTAATTAAAGAGGCGAAAAAACCTTTCATTTCACCAAGAAAGTGATATATTATCTCTAAACAAGACTTAAACATGAATACCACAACTAGTTATCTATTGTTAAGATAGATAGAGGAATAAGGATGTGAAGTGTGAAGTGTGAAGTGGAGAATGGATATATATGGAGAAACAAATCTTATTAGGATCATATTCACCGACGAGGATTCAAGCGTGAAAGGAGAGGTTGCACGTTATTGTCATGTCTAATTGATTCATTAATTAATGTCCACCTTTAATTTCATTAATATCATCACTCATCCTGCTGTTACGGCTAGCTTTAATTTTTTGGCAGTTTTTGTTCTGTTTTATTTGCATATATGTGCTATACAGTGGACAAATCCATATCCATCAATCATTCTTATATATATACTTCGATCAACAACAGTATCAGATTTATTTTATTTACTCCTAATTTCATCCTCTTCTGCATGCTCAGATCAGTACTATATTCTAGCTTGTCTTGTTAGGGCTTGGAAGCATATGCTATAACTAAACGTAGGTCTAATATCATATAGGGTTGTGTCATATAGTACTCTCAATCTGCATGCGTTAATTATATATATTGCTTCTCAACTTGTATATATATATATATATATATATATGCATGCATGCGTCTAATTAACTCTAAGAATGAATGGATGAAGATTGTGTGTGTGTGTAATTACATCAAGTGTGTTGTGATTTAATTTGAGATAAAGATATATAT
This sequence comes from Chamaecrista fasciculata, assembly GCA_003254925.1. NCBI lineage: Eukaryota > Viridiplantae > Streptophyta > Magnoliopsida > Fabales > Fabaceae > Chamaecrista > Chamaecrista fasciculata. The sequence goes on along the minus strand of QANZ01056558.1, from coordinate 185,341 downwards.
ATATATGAGATAGATTCGTTGTAAGATTTTGTACTTTGGAAACAAACAAATGTTTACGCGTACCCATTTTTGACTTTACCATGACAAGTTTTATTAAGATCATGACAGCTCTTAAATATTAAGTGTCACTGTTATTCAAGTTGTCTTTTAATTCAATTCAATTCAATTTTATTTTTTCTTCTATATATTTCATGTTGGGGATAAGTAAAAATTAAAGGAAAGGAATTTACAATTAATATATATGGTATATCTTTTCATCAGCTTTTTAGTTATATAAAAATTAAAGGAAAGGGTTAAATAAAATATCTCATCAGCTTTTTAGTTATATATCTTTTCATCTTTTTAGGTCACGCATGTAAAAATCACCGAAACTAGGACTACAGCCTACATGCATGACCATGATGGAGAAAAGATCAAAATATTTTAGAGAAATCAAAAAATAATTTGTAGATTAATATCACACTCAATCAAAATCCTATTTTGGTCTTTAATTTATGTTTGAATTAAAGTTTGTTGTGGAAAAAGCATGATTTTAAATGTTTTGAAAAAAAAATCCTAAATAATGCTTCCTTTATTTCTTAGAAAATTTTGTAATTTAAATTTCGTTAAAAAGTATCATTATATAAAATATGACATGAAAATTTGGAATACATACTTTTTTTTGTGATATATAATACTTACATACGTAACTTCAAACATAATTTAGAAAAGTAGCAAATTAACAACAACCCAATAATCTTCAAGTCGAAGCCCACTGCAAAATTATGGGCTTTGTTATGACGAAAAATAGCAGGCTAGGGATGATCTTGACCCAGAGCACCTAAGAGTTTCATATTCTAGTTAACTGATTGATTTATCAAAACTTAAGAGTATATATATATATATATATATATATANGCCGCCGTCAACCGCCGCCGCTGTCGCCGGCCACCTTAGGGGGAGAAAATGGGATGAGAGTGAGAGGGGCAAATTAGGAATTCTACCATAATTCCCTAGGTAGACTTGAATTACATCAGAAATGTGAAGTAAAGAAAAATGGCCTATGTAATGTAAAACCCTTTACATTGTAATCCACTTTACATAGCTTAAATTACCATACCAAACACATGAAAGTCTTGAAATCCGTGTAGTTTTACAATGTAAAAGCCAATTGCTGCCTACCAAACGGAGCCTAAATGATTTAAGTACAAAATTTGCAAACCACATGCCCCCAATTTGACACTTTTTAAACCACAAGGACTCTATCTGAAAATGGGTCAAACCACACGGCCCTTTTGTGTAATTTATCCTATATATATATATATTAGTCCCTACAATTTACTTAATGATTTAAGTACGAAATTTGCAAATAACGAAGTTTAAAATTTGTTAATCAGAGGATTAATTATTTTTGAAAAAAATTAGAGACAAGATTAAAATTTTAAATAAATTATAAAAGATTTTTTCCACTTATTTTTAAGTATTTAAGCTAATATTATAATGCAAGCAACACAAAAGGAACCAATTACATTAAACATGGGAAGATATTATAATTCAAATAGGTTAACAATTCTATAAGTAACAACATTACTCATCATTTAAAAAATGAAAGTAGTGAGCCACAGTGAAGGCTTATACCATATTGTAGTACTATATATATATTTGGCTCATCCCATTTGATAGCTGAGCCAGATTAATAAAAATAAAAATACCACTTACGGGAAAGTTCACAAGAATGACAAACTATCTAAACCGCCACCTCAAAAATGAAGAATGGTGCTCACATCACACTAATAAATAATGAAAAGGAAAATGAAACTATATTTGGTGTCTTCTGGTAAAGCATCCACTAGCATCCTAGCAATATTTGTATGTCAGAAGAATCGTTCTTATGTCTTTTCAACTTATTTGGCAGCAGGAGGAGGAGCACTTCCACCAGTGGTAGGCCTGAAGAAACAAATAGCACAGTCACTTTAAATACAAAAAATTAGAACAAATAGCATTCTTTTAGAAGATGCTAGTGGTGTGTTTGTTTTTTAGGGTTAGAGTGACATGAGTTTAGGGGATTTTCCGTCTTAATAGTCTAACATTTTGGAGTCGAACTTCTTCTATATAGGCTTATTTTTGTACCTATTGGCTCTTTCACTAAGAACTAATCAACATGTTTTATAGTCTAGAAGACTCTTTCTCCAGATAGACTAGTCTTTTGAGATTGGACTCTCTTCAGGCTTATAATCTTATCATGGGATCTAGTGGTTAGGCGTTTGCCTCTTTTTTTTCCATCTAAGATTAAAAAACAAAATCACTCAGAACTCAGAAGTATACAAGATATGTCTCAATTATGGATGTTACACTTTGATAAAATTTAACTTGTTCATTACTTGTAGAGCTTTGTGCAAAGCTAACTATAAGAATAGAGAAGGGAGAAGCTACTTACAGCCCCACAAATACTTTAAATGCATCGTAAATTCCCCATTGTGCTCCAGTGAGGGTTCCAATCATAACTATACGAAGTGGAAGGCCACGAGTGAAAAGCCCCCATAGCCCCAACTTATTCACAGCCTGCAAAGTCCAACAATTTTATCTGAAGAAGTTAAGCTCACTGGCTATTCTCCAGAATGTGGTTTCTATATATAAAATATAGAGTAAATATACAATTTGGTCTGCGAAAGATACACGAGTTGACAACTCAACTCTGAAAATCTAGTTTACATATTTAATTATTGAAAGTTGTAGGACTAATACAATTTAGTCCCTTAAAGCCTATTTTAGGGACTAATTTGAAAAGACGAATACTTAAATGTATTGGTTTCATGACTTTTAGGGGCCAAAGAGTGTAAACTGAACTTTTAAGAATTGAGTTATTAAATCATGTATCTTTCAAAGACTAATTTATATATATTTACTCTAAAATATATAATTTCACTCACATCGCCGACAGAGGCTCCCTTGGCATTGTTGAGAAAAGAAACGAGGTTATCAGCAGGGTGTGAGACAACAGCACATAACACTCCAGCTATATATCCTCCTGCAAAACTTACTCCAAGCTGCAAATTTTTGCTGCATTGGCTTTTAGGTTTAGGAATGGCGTGTTTGTAAATCATCTCCACCACAGTCTCAAATGAAGCAAATTTCATCATGGTATCTGAATGAAACAGATGGAAAAAGGGCAAGGAGTGAATGAGCATGAGAAGAAATATTACTACTGACAGAAATATTGTTAAATTTGTATAGCCATAGCATGCAATTTTGGTTCTCAGTGAACTGTAATATGTGTAATTGTATAGAAGCAAAATCCAAACAAAAGGATACATTAAAGGCACTCAATAGGAGGTAGAGTCGTGTGGACAAAGCGAAAGCAATGAAAATTTAGTTTTAAGAGACAAGGTGATTTAAATAAAGATCCTACCAAGAAATTTAGATTGTTAAACAGTAGTCTATAAATAACTTCATTATAAGTTCCATCAACATAGCAAGCTACACAGTGTCACTTTCTTTGGTGATTATATGGTTTATATAGATTTTGTAGGAGTAACTAATTTTACTATGAATATTTAATTAGATGTATAATCTATTTAAATTTATTTATTTTAATTAATTCATATGTAGTACTCATTGAAATTCCACATGTGTATCCCTATTAGTCAGTTATTCAAAAGTAAGTGATTATTATTTTAAATTTAAGTCTGATTAAAAATGTAGAAACATTTTCTTGATAGAAGAGATTTTCCCTACTAAATCAGAGTTACGGTTCCTAATTAACAGCAATCATAACCTAGTTTTCCCATCACAAGAAAATCTCTGCTTATTAATCATAAAACTCTCTCACTGAGAAACTCCACCAAGATTAAGACTATGGCTGAAGGTATATGTCTGTCTCTTCCACTGCATTGAAAACATTGAGATGAATATAATACTGAGCATATCGTATGTTTTGTATCCTTTGTAATAAAGAGTCATATTTGTGTTAATGTCTCCAAGTTTTTACAGATTTATCATTACAAAAATGGGCTTGAAGTGAAAGTGTCCAGGCTTACATGGGATCTGACGCCCCCAAAGAGGAGCAAGTCCTTTGTACAACCTGCACATTGAAATTGGATGGATTTGGAAAATCAACCCACTGTTATTAGTAAAACACACAAAATTTTATTATTAAAATTGGGGTCAAAAGAAAACTCAAAAGCATACCCAGCAGCACCCTCAGCCTGAACAAACTTGGGTAATCCATCTGACAAACCTCGAGCAAAGCCAGGCTGAGTTTGAACACGAACTTTGACAGCCTCCATGGGACAAAGTGCAACATCAGCAATCAGCTCTGCTGAAGCTGAACCAGCAAGAAATATAAAGGTTTTGTATTTTGCTGCATTTTCTGGCCCTGCAAGGTCTGAGTAGTACTTCTTGAAGAACTCATAAAATCCAAACTTGCACGCTCCCTGAGCACTATAACCTAGCAAAGTCGGCACCCACCCCCTAAAGAAACCTTTCACACCCTGCTCCTTCAGTAAAACTCCAAATCCTGAACTGATGCCCTTGTACTTAGCTGGATTAATCTGAAAATACCAGACATTGACACATAAAAAGTCTGGACTATGTGCCAAGAAAGTAATGAACATGTTTCCCAGGTTATATATACTCATACGAGAAAACATGAAACCATAATAGCAAGGATTTAAAAATAGGACCCATCATTGAATTCAGGCACTGCTTCAAGGTTCAATGTTTAACCATGACCGGAATAGTAATAATTAAATATATATGGTATATAATAAAAAAATATATATCTCATAAAAAGAATCTTCAAATTGTGTATATCTTTGAAGAACCCTTTTCATTTTTTGTTGTCATTTCAATTTCTAATGGTATTAATGTTTTTAAAATTAAGATTATTAACAATTATGTGTTTAATATTTTATCAAACTTCAATTTTTTTTGGATCTAAGAACAGAATATACGATTTTGTAAAAAATAAAAATCATAAAACTACATTATTTTGATTTGAAACTCAAAAAAAAAAAATCCTATACCAGTTCAACCACCAACCTAGCCAAACTTTCAATGTTTTCCGATTTCTTGACCCATTTTTTTTTTTATCAAAACAGTTTTCTAATTCTTCTAAACTGGACCAAGCACCAATTATGGTCGAAACGGCTAGTTTAGTCTGATTTTGAGAACTATACATAATATTGATAAATTGACAAGTGATCCTTTCCTCTATGTAAGAACAAATATCGTATAGAAGAATCACTCACTTAACAATAAAAAACTAGTAGTACCTCAGATTTTCCACTTCAATAATTTCCTCTTTTAAAGAAACAACCAGAAACACATAACAAAGAAAAGAGGCAGGACTATTAATTAGACAATGCCAAATAATTGATTCGAACGAGTGATAAGTAACAAGAAAAAGAGACCTGCATGTTACACTTGACGAGATCGAGAGGAGTGACGGCCATGTGAGTAAGGCCACAACTGAAGATCCCACCCAATGTACACGCTCCGTAGTAAGCCGGCGAAAACATGGCGATCTTCTTCTCGTTCGGTGACGGGATTGCGAAACTCCTTCCCGGTGATAGTGATGATGAATTCGATACACTCGAAGACGTCGCCGGATTTGTCTTCATGATCGATTGATCCAAAGAGGAAAATCCTCTTGATGTATAGAGAAATCCTGGAACAAGAGAGCGGCGATATTCGTCAGAAAGAGGAGCCATCGGAAATCGAGTTCGACGATGAAGCTAACTAGCTAGGTGTGTTAGGTTGAAGAAATTGAATCGATTGTTTTTTGTTTTTTTGTTTTTCGAAAATTTTGGGTGAATAGAGGAAATTATGAAATGAGTGTTTGAATTTCATTTTAATTGAGGAGCAGAAGAGAAGGCGAGAAAATTGGAGGATTTGTGGTGTGTGTATAGAAATGTGTTTGGCGAGCGAGAAAGGGAGGGAAAAGGAAAATGTGTTTACTTTGCGCGCGCTTCAATAGGGAGAATGGATCTCCAATTTTTGTGTTGAATTCTCCAAAAAAAAAGAAGAGAAACTCAGAATTATATGCGGAGAAATATTACTTTTTGGTCCCTAAATATGTATGAGTCAATTAATCAGTCCCTAAGACAAATTTAAGGAACAAAAATCAGTTTAAGAACTACAAAAGTATTTAAGAACTACAAAGTACAAAATTAGTTTAAATTCAGAGATCAAATCGTCACAGAAACTAAATAGTTGACAATTATAATAATTTAATGATCAAATTGTGTATTTTAATTATTTAAAGACTAATTTGTTAACTTAATATAAATTTAAATACTAAATAATATATTTTCTCATTATATATATTATCATACCCGGTCTTGAAGGATGAATTTGTTGAAATATTATGTTATTTGTTTATTTGGAGTTTGTTAATTTTTATGTTGATTTCATGAAACTTTTTTTGTTTTTTTTTTTTATGAATAAGTTTGATGTGAATGAGTCTTCCCTTAAAGAAAACAATATTATATTTTTAAAATTCAAACCATCCGAGTCTACTGTATAAAAGTTAGGAGAATGTGTTTTCTTTTTTATAAACTGATAACTCGATTTCTATAAAGTTATTGAACTAACAATTCAATCTTAAAAAAATAAAATAAAAAAATTAATTCCCCAAAGATGAAAGATGTAAATGTTAGACTCTTTAGTTCTTATGTTAGTTTCTATCATCCCTGATTAACGAAAGAGTTGGCATTGACTATTATTTGCACAAATGGATTGTTATTTGTTGAGTTCTTTTGCACGTTCTTTACTAAAAGAAATGAGACTTGATCCCCAACATTCTTATGTGCAATAGGTCTTCACCTTCACTTTTAATTTTAGGGTTTTTTTAACTTAGGGTTCCATCCATTAAGTCATCCAAGCCCACACAGTTCAAACTCCCTCAACCCTGATTGAATGTGAGGCTAAAATCGATCACCATTATGACTTCCCTGCAATCCATCGTCCACGTTCGTCCCCGTGGTTGATCACAGCCATAGGATTTATGATTGTTGTTTCTATTATTAGGTGTTTATGTTATATTTAGTGAGTTTGGTTGCTTTCTCGTCAAAAGAAACTCATGACTTTGAATTCGTCCTATTTAAATTTGAAACAATAGAAATATAACCATATTTAGTATTTTTGAAACCAATTTGAGAAGTTATAAAAGGATGTAAGACCAATTTGAAACAAATGAAACATAAAGAATCAATTTAAAATCCAACCCATACATATGGGACCAAATTGAGGTTTTGGCCATATATATATATATGCCACGAGGTCAAGTTTTATGAGAAGAGGGTCCCGGTCAGCTTTTAGATGAGATAGGATTGTGAGGAGTGAAGAGCAAGGTGCACCACTCATTGATTCTCCTAAAGTTATTGAACTAACAATTCAATCTTAAAAAATTAAAATAAAAAAATTAATTCCCCAAAGATGAAAGATGTAAATGTTAGACTCTTTAGTGTTAGTTTCTATCATCCCTGATTAACTAAAGAGTTGGCATTGACTATTATTTGCACAAATGGATTGTTATTTGTTGAGTTCTTTTGCACGTTCTTTATACTAAAAGAAATGAGACTTGATCCCCAACATTCTTATGTGCAATAGGTCTTCAACTTCACTTTTAATTTTAGGATTTTCTTAACTTAGGGTTTAGGGTTTTTAATATTTTTAAGGATTAAATTGAAAGGTTTGTAAGAGTTTTAGGACACTTTACAATTTTATTTTGAAGATTTGGGACTAAAATGAATGAATATGATGAAAAGGATGAGGAATTGAGAATAGTGGGATAAGAATGGGTCAGGGACCTAATTGTACAACTCAGACTTTTTTTTTTTAAGGTTTTAGGGTTTAGGGTTTTTAATATTTTTAAGGACTAAATTGGAATGTTTTAGAAGAGTTTTTGGACACTTTACAATTTTATTTTAAGGATTTGAGACTAAAACGAATGAAGATGGCAAAAGAGGAGGAATTGAGAATAATGGAATAAAAATGGGTCAGAGACCTATTAATGCAATGACAAAAATCTGATGTGGCGTTTTTTATTGACGTGGCATATTTTTTTTTTAGGATAACGGGTACTGACGTGGCAGTTAATGGTCACGTCAGCATATAATGGGACACATCAGCATCTGTTATGTACACGTCAGCTTTTTTGTAACAACCATTTGACAGAGGGACCTATTAGTATGACGTTTTGAAAATTCGGGGACCAACTTGTACAATTTCGATAATTCAGGGACCTATCGGTCAGCGCTTCTAAATTTCAGGGATCAAGTTGCTAGTTTTCTCTTTTTAAAATTCAAACCAGCTGTGTCCACTATATAGAAGTTAGGAGAATGCATGTGTTTTTTTTATAAACTGATAACTTGATTTCTATAAAATTAGTGAGTTCAATCTTTAAAAAATTGAAATAGAAAAATTAATCCCGAAAAATGTAAATGTTAGACTCTTTAGTCCCTCTGTTAGTTTCTATCATCCCTGATTAACGGAAGAGTTGACATTGACTATTATTTGCACATGTAGACTGTTATTTGTTGAGTTCTTTTGCACGCCCTTTACTTAAATAATGAGACTTGATCACCAACGTTCTTATGTGCAATAGGGTCTTCTCACTTTTAATTTTAGGGTTTTTTTAACTTAGGGTTCCATCCATTAAGTCATCCAAGCCCACACAGTTCAAACTCCCTCAACCCTGATTGAATGTGAGGCTAAAATCGATCACCATTATGACTTCCCTGCAATCCATCGTCCACGTTCGTCCCCGTGGTTGATCAGAGTCATAGTGATACGAGTCCCACATCGGGTAATTAGCTGAGTGTAAGGCACTATATAAGTTTTTGTGCTCTCCAACTTCAACCGCTAGCTTTTGGGGTGTGGTTCTCCTAAGGGTTTATACTCGTATCAATTGGTGCTTTCATTGAGAGCCAACCGACACGGAGGGGCGCGACCTATAGGCTGGATTAAAGTACGTACGATGCGTCGTGCCGAATACTGGAAGTTGAATAGAGCCGCCAAAGGTGGAAAGGGCTATCAATGGACCAATGTCGATAGTGTGGGCCGCCGTGGACGTCGGCTTCCGAAGGGGTATTCAATGGTACGAGTCCCACATCGGGTGGTTAGCTGAGTGTAAGGCACTATATAAGTCCTTGGGCTCTCCAACTTCAACAGCTAGCTTTTGGGGTGTGGTTCTCCTGAGAGCTTATACTCGTATCACATAGGATTTATGATTGTTGTTTCTATTATTAGGTTTAGGTGTTTATGTTATATTCAGTGAGTTTGGTTGCTTTCTCGTCAAAAGAAACTCATGACTTTGAATTTGTCGTATTCAAATTTGAAACAATAGAAATATGACCATATTTAGTATTTTTGGAACCAATTTGAGAAGTTATAAAAGGATGTAAGACCAATTTGAAACAAATGAAACATAAAGAATCAATTTAAAATCCAACCCATACATATGGGACCAAATTGAGGTTTTGGCCATATATGTATATATGCCACGAGGTCAAGTTTTATGAGAAGAGGGTCCCACAGTGACATGCCAGGTCAGCTTTTAGATGAGATAGGATTGTGAGGAGTGAAGAGCAAGGTGCACCACTCATTGATTCCCATTTCTCATCTTTGTAGGGACGCACATACATCCTCTTAATCATCTTCATCATCTACTTTATTTCTCTTTCAATTTTGAAATTAATTACCGATCGAATCAAATCTCCAATCTTATTCTTACCCACATTTTCCTTTTATCCACTTCATAAAATAAAACCCTATCTTTCTCTCTCTTTATCTCTTACCAACTTCATTCTCTGCTTGAACCCTTCTTCAACTTCATCAAAGTAAAGTAATAATGGCCTCTGTTTCTGCTACTTCTCTTCTTAAGTTTCAACCTTCTCTCAAGCTCTCTACTAACACTACTTCCCAGGTTCAAAATCCACAAACTCTTCTATTCTATTTATTCTATGTATTTTATCATTTTATGTATGTTCTAGTTTTAATTGTAACATTAAAACCAACGCGGTTGGTCTAGTAGAAGGGACCAATGTTTCATACAATGATGTCATTACCATTCATCAATATATAGTTTTTATTATTTATGTACTACTATGTGATGTTACATTGTGAGTTGAGCAGTGAATTGAATTAAGCTTAATGCATTGAAATGCAGGGTTTGAGAGCAATCTCTGTGTCATGGACAAACAGGAAGAGCTTCCCTTCCCTAAGAACCTCTCGTTTTTCCATCTCTTGCGCTGTCAGTAATTTCACTTCCATATCATTTGTGTTTGTGTGTATTTATATACAACGTTATAGTGTGTTTGTGTTGATGATAATTGATTAGTTAAGAAAGGTAAAGCAAGGAAGTTATTTAGGAATTTGATGATAAAATTTGTGTGACACAATGAATAATAATGCGTGCAGGCAAAGGCAGAGACAGTGCAGAAAGTGTGTGATATAGTGAGAAAACAACTTGCTCTGCCTCCTGAATCTGTGGTTACCCCAGACACCAAGTTTGCTGCCCTTGGTGCTGATTCTCTTGACACCGTACGTTTTTCACTTTCATTTTTTTCTTATTTCATATTATTTAAAATCTTGGCAAAACACTCTTTCGTGTCCCTAATATTTGCGGTGATTTTCAGTTATGCCCCTAACGTTTCATTTGTGTCAGTTGTGCCCCCAATGTGAAACGTTAGTTTCAATTATACCCCCACCCTCGTTAGTGTATTGTTTTTCAGAACTTTTGAGCTTCGATCCGTGTTCATTTCAGTTTGTTTTGATGAATGAGTTTAGGGGTACTCATTTTCGGCTCCTAAGGATCATTTTGCACATGGAAATTTTGAGAAAAATGCTTCGTTTTGCTGCATTTCATTTTGGTCCTTTTTGGGGTTCATCGGGTCCGATTTTCTTCGAATTTGGGACTATTTTGAGCTTAATCTTTGAAATTGATCAAAGGAATCAAGTTTGTGATGTCCGAAATTAAAACTCATATAAAATCTGATCAAAACCGAGCTCAAATCGTGCGAAAATGATTTTTTTGTGGATAATTGAAATTGGGAGCATAATTGAAACTAACGTTTCACATTGGGGGCACAACTGACACAAATGAAACGTTAGGGGCATAAATGAAAATCACCGCAAATGTTAGGGGCACGAAATGGTGTTTTGCCTAAAATCTTTCTCTGTACCAATAAATAATTGATCCAAGTGATAAATAATTTTGTATTGTTTAAATAAAGTTTTGAAATCGAAACTTTGTAATTACAATTATTTTTACTCTCTCACCATAGTTAGACACAAAATGTGAATTTAGCCCGAATTAGTCGGGGGCAAAATTTAAAAACTAGGACGGGCAATTAAAAAAAAACTGTATCACTTGTATTATTTGTTTTAAAAAATATATTCAACTTAATTAGCCTCAAGCTCCTTATACAATAATCATTTGTCAACATGTAAATAAATTTTAGACTGAAGATATAAATTGATCCTTGAAAGATACATAAATAACAATTAAATCCTTAAATGTTTAATTTATGATTTTAATCTTTGAAAATTGTAGAACTAATACATTCTAATCATTTTGTTCTTACTAATCAGTCCATAAAAAATAGGCTACAAGGATTAATTGTATTGTTTTTATATATGACTTTCAAAGACTACAATGTTTATAGGTAAATTAGACTTTCATAAATTGAATTGGCTTAAGTGCACTTTTGGTCCTCTAACTTTCGCAAAGGTCTCAATTTGGTCCCCTAACTTTTTTTGTTGAAATTTTGGTCCCCTAACTTTTGAAAACGTCTCACCATTGGTCCCCTAACTTTTTTGTTGCAATTTTGGTCCCCTAACTTTTGAAAACGTCTCACCATTGGTCTCTTTTTGGTCCCAAGTTTGGGGACCAAAATTGAGACTTTTCCGAAAGTTAGGGGACCAACGGTGAGACATTTTCAAAAGTTAGGAGACCAAAATTGCAACAAAAAAAGTTAGGGAACCAAACTGAGACTTTTGCGAAAGTTAGGGGACCAAAATTGCAGCAAAAAAAGTTAGGGGACCAAATTGTAACCTTTGCGAAAGCTAGGGGACCAAAAGTGCACTTAAGCCAATTAAATTATATTAACTCGTCTATTTTTCAGAGACTAAATTGTATGTTTATTCTTAATTTTTGTCTATTAATTGTAAGTTTACCACTTTCTATTTCTTTGTAAATTTTCACTTATTTCATATCATTTGTATCTTTCTATATCTAGTTTTTCTTTCAAAGAAAATTTCAAACTTAGCCCTACTACTTCCTTATACATAATAAGCATTTTTCAAAAAAATTGTAATCATTGTCTTTTTGGGTTAGTTTATGATGTAAAGTGAACATTACATGCAAGTATGCAACTAGTGATGTGGTTTTCATACACAGTTTTGATTGGTTAAAATATTCTTTTTATTACTTTTCAGCAGTCAATTATTTAAAAAAAAATGATGTCACATGACAATTGTATGTATACCTTAAGTTGCATCTTAAAATTTCTCTTATATTTTAGTTTTAGTATTTTTTTTATTGACGTATAATATACTCATTGAAAACATTAAAATCTAACGTAGTTCATTATACCAATCAATCTTTACTTCCAATAATTGGTTTGTTTTTTATTATGACTTATTATGCATAGAATTTTATATTTAAGTATATAAAACATAAATTAATAACAAAATATAAAATGGCAGGTGGAAATAGTGATGGGTTTGGAAGAAGAGTTTGACATAAGTGTTGAGGAGGAGAGTTCTGAGAACATTACAACAGTTCAAGAAGCTGCAGATTTGATCGAGAAGCTCGTTCAAAAGAAAGCAGGAGCTTAATTAATTAATTAATTAATTGAAGCTCAACAAAAAAATGTCATTAATTATTTTTATTAGTGAAGTGATGAGAGTATTAAGTAGAAGTGATATTGAATCGGATTTTTTTTGTTTTCTTTTTAATATTGGGGTTAATTAATTTAATTGTATGATTTTTCTTTAGTTAACACTGAATTAAGCACATTCATTCTTTCAATTTTCAAATATGACTTTTGTTTAATTAACTTGGTTAGCCTTTTTGTTGTTGCAAGTTATGAGCACAAAACGTTCCTTGCAGGTTAAGCATCAAATTTGCTTTTCTATGCCATCAAATTTTATTATGATTTCAAATTCCTACTCTATATAAAATATTGATTTGTTATTTCTACATCTAACCTGACTAATATTTATATTGAGAACTACTGAAACAGGTTTAGAAAAAGTAGAATTTCTAAATAATTGATGATTAGGTTAGATATTGTTGAGTTCTTGTTGTCCTTTTGGTTTCTAGGTTTTCAAATTTATGGTATTTGTTACTTTTTAGAATAGATATTAATCAGGCTAAATATATAATAGAATTTCATGTCATATTTAACAATGGTTTTTAACGAAGTTGAAAACTTATAATTCTTTAAAATTTCAAGAAAATGTTTAAGATTTTGTTTTCTAAACAGATGAAACATTTTTTGCCCAACTAAAATTTGAACCAAAATATTTGGATAAATTATATAGAAGGGCCATGTGGTTTGACCCATTTTTAGATAGGGTCCATGTGGTTTAAAAAGTTTTAAATTGGGGCCTGTGGTTTGCTCCGTTAACAAAAAGGGTCCTGAAGTATATTTCCGTCTAAAATTTGACAGAAATTTTAGCTAAAATACTATTTTAAGACCCTAACTATTAATTTTTATGCTTTTGACTCCTTAAAGGACTTTGATAAAAGAAAAGAAAAGTTTCATAGTAATAAATGAAGTTTTAATTAAATTAATTTTGCCCCAAAAAAAAATAAAGAGTTCTTCGTCTTCCTCTTTCCCTCCTCCAGAAACTAAACATCATCACCATCACCATCAAACTCTTTCTTGTCCTTTAACCTCCTATGGCAGAACCACATCTGTAATTGCCGATTCGACAACCCCAACTTCTACGACAGTTCAGCCCGCATCGACTCCGATGGGTACATCTCCACTAATCGACGAAAAATTTACATTAATATAGGGAAAAAGGAAACAGAGAAAGATCGAAAACCTAATTTGAGAAAAAAAAGATCAAAATTGAAGAAGGAAGCGAAACAAACAAGCATAAGCCTTCTCCAATGTTTCGAACAATCAACTCAGCGCAACGTGGTCTAGGGCTCCGTCGGATTCTACTGAAGGAAGTTATCCCACTTTGGAGGAAATTTTACAGACCAAATATTATACCACAATCACCCTAAGCGACTCGTAACCGCTTCCACAATCAGAGACAGAGTTCGTCTCTAAAGGAAGGTGAGCACATTATCCTTCAACATGTCAAGATCTCAAAGATTACTCAAGTGGCCAAACCTATCCACATATGTGATGGTTGAGGCTAGTAAAACCTAAAATGATCTAATCCATTGCTACTGCCATTGTTATTGTTGTCGTTAGAGTCATCACCGGCGTCCCTCTTCGGATTATTGTCGCTCTCTGCGACGGCGTCGGCTTCCATTGAAGGAACCCAATCAAGATCGAAAAGAAAGAGTTTGATGATAATGTTCAGTTTCTGGGAAGAGGGAAAGAGGAAGACGAAGAACTTTTTATTTTTTTGGGGCAAAATAAATTTAATTAAAATTTCATTTATTACTAAGAAACTTTTCTTTTCTTTTATCAAAGTCCTTTAGGGAGTCAAACGCATAAAAATTAATAGTTAGAGTCTTAAAATAGTATTTTAGCCTAAATGTTAGTCAAATTTTAGACGGAAATATACCTCGGGACCCTTTCTGTTAACGAAGTAAATCACAGGCCCCAATTTGAAACTTTTTAAAACACATGGACCTTATCTGAAAATGGGTCAAACCCCAGGGTCCTTCTATGTAATTTATCTAAATATTTATAATCAAATGAGGTTTTAACACTCCGGCCAAAAAAAAAAAAAGTTTTAACTTTACAGTTATATATGCCATTTTTTTTTGGCCTGAAGTTAATAGGCTTAGCATAAATTTACATAAGTTTTTTCATTTTTTAAATTATTGGCCAAATATTTATGGCAGATGGACATTTTTATATTTTTGAAGTGTGATTTGATCTCTTTTGCTCAATTGTGTATGAAAATAATTTTTCAAAAGTAACATATAGTTCTAAATTCATGAGATTTAGTATGACTAATTTCACTTATAGTAATACATAATTCTAAATTTATTACAAAACAAAAAATAATTTAGAAATCAAAACTGAATTCATCCTATATAATTCACATATCAAAATATGGTTTTGACATTTAATATTTTTTAAGGACCAAATCATTCATTTACTCTTAATTAATTATTTTGCTTGATTAGTCTGATATTTTTTGGAGCCATTTGTTTTGTTAAATAAGCTAGTAGCAGCATACAATGTGGCTTTTGTTGGGTGCATCAGAAATTAATGCAACTTCAATTGGACGTCTTAATTGAGTTCAAACGTTTTGGCACCATAGGAATGATACGATTGGACAAGTTGCACTTTTTATTTTTTCTTTATTGCGAAATCATTTATTACATATAAGACGATTTTAAAATTCTTTGATGCTCCCATAATTATTTTTTTTATACAGATATAATTTCGTTCTGTCAAGCAGTTCTTTAAAAAAAAAAAAGGACAAAAACGCTATTTTGGTCTCAAACTTTGTACAAATCGTCAATTTTACTTTTAATTTTAATATTTTACATTTTAGTCAATTTTATCATTTACTCTTATTTTAGCCAAATATTAATGACAAAATCTACCTGACTAATAATATCTAACGTAAAATTGATAAGAAAAGAAACTCAAACAAGATGGAGTTTATCATTAATTTATTGAAAATTAATCAAATGATAAAATTAGTTAAAATATAAAATATTGAGAACGAAATTGACCGTAAAAAAATTAGGGGCGAAATTTACAATTAATGTAAAGGCTGAGGACTAAAGTGATATTTTTGCCTAAAAAAGATTCAAATGTAATTTTGATGCATTATTTTTTTTTGGTAAATAAAAGTTTAGGTGAGTTGAGTCTCGGGGCTTACCAAGGACAAGACAGACCGTTAGACTCTATGAGTGCTTACAGAAGCACAGATTGCCTACAAATGAGATCCTTACATCAATAATGAGATTTGAATGAACGACCTTATGAGTTATGAGTCGACCCCTTACTAACTCACAACCTTTCTTGGCTGATTATTTTTTTTAGAATATACATGGTAATCCAACCTTTTATATTTTCTTATTATTTCAAGGGTATTAAATTTAGTATAAATAAAATCGGAATTCGTCTAACACGACGCAGTTTTAAGTATTTTTCTTTTCTCCAGCCGCCAAAATCAGGACGGATTTGAGTTTCACTTTCACATATATTATTCTCTGCCGGGAACGAAATCATCGAGACGGTGTCGTTTTGCCCGATCACCTGCGTTTTCAATTCAACTCGTCTGACCAGTCGACGACTCAGAAAACATCATCTCCGTTTCTTTCTCTCTCTTTCTCTCTCCGTCTTCTTCTTCAACCATACCCATTTCTTTTTCCTTCGATTTTCTCGAGAAAATATAGGGCCGAGAAAATATAGGTCTCTCTCTCCGTCAACACTTTCTTTGTATATACATAACATACGGTGATGGATCGGAGGAGAACCGCGAGTCCGGTGTATACGCGGCAGTGGAGCGGTGGTTCCAGCAGCACCGGTTCATCTTCTCCGGCGATGTCGCCGGCTCATCCTCAGTCACGGCTTGGTCCGTCGTCCACCGGCCTCTCCACCATCAAACGGACGCAGAACGTAGCCGCCAAAGCAGCTGCGCAGAGACTTGCTCAGGTCATGGCGACTCAGACGGTCGATGACGACGAGGAAGACGATGATCTCGGGTTTCGGTACAGTGCTCCACCTCCTCCCGCCGTTACTTCTTACTCTAACAACATCAACAGTAACAGGAACAGTGCCGCCGCTGTCATCCCTCCGATTTCGATCGCCAGGCCTAATAGATCTCCCTCTCCTGCGGTAATTCCTACCAGAAATTATGTCTTGAGTGGATAGTTTATGATGCTTGTCTAGTTTTAATTTACCTGAATTCCTTCGTTGAATTATGGGAAACGAAATTTGTTAGTTGAACTGTAGAAAGCGAAATTGGGCGGGGAAAGTTTAAGGAATGACTGGTTACTAATGTATGACTATGACCTAGATTTATTTTTTCTTTTAGCTTTTTTCTAGTATGTGTATATTAATGTCAAACTGGTAGTGTGTGGTGTTCTTCAATGGGGGTCACCCGGTTTAGAATAAGCTAATAAGACTTCGATCTTTACTAGTTAGGTCGGAACTTTGTAGAGCATGTTCAGTCAGTTCGTTCAACATCAGCTGGAAGATCAGCGGTAGCTTCTGGTCGCTCAGCACCGTTGGTGCCATCCAACAAATCCACAATTAGAACGCCTATGGCTATACCTCCAATTGATCCTCCTTCCAATCGAAGTAGAGACCACAGAAGGTAGCATGCACATTCCTCCCTTGTTATAATTTGCTATTTATTCACGGGTGACAATCTTTTCTGAAATTTACATTCATGTTGGGATTGAACTAATACTATAAAGGGCAAATTGTTATATTCTCGCCTATCTTCTCATGACTAAAATTAGCAATACATGCACACACACATTCTATCCTCTAGATAAAAGCAGAACTAAAAAACTTATTGACAAGCATTTGATATAGTGTTAAGACACTAGTCAACTTCAATGGTTACTCCCCTCAAAATGTAATATTAAGACTAATGAGTGGAAACAAAATTTCTTGTGCCCCTCCATTTCTGGTGAACTTTACGAGGTTAAGTACATCGACTATAGACTATGTCTTGCTTTCGATGTACATATATAATAGCCCACAAGGTCCGTCCTTCAACTGTTGATGTCAGCTATGACATATCTATGGGTAACTTTCTTTTTACGCAATCATGGGCTTATAAACTTTAATTTAACATTAGTGAATGATTGCAGATTTCCATCAGATATTGGGCAACATATCTTAAAAGGTGATGGCGATATGCGTGAAGCTTCTGCACTCCGAGATGAAGTACATATTCATATGCTTAAACTTTTGTCTCCACTAATTGTTGGATAGTCCTTATAATATATTGGCTAATATAATTCTTAAATTTTATTTTGGTAGATTATGTGTTAGAATCTTTAAAATATTAATGTTGAAGCTGATTAATGTTAATATTGCAGCTTGATATGCTACAAGAAGAGAATGAGGTTATTGTAGATAAGGTGTGCCCTTTTTCTCCCTGAATGACGCTATTTTTTTCTCCCTCATGTTATGTGATATTGAATGATGTACACTTGATTATATTCACAGCTAAGACGCGCAGAGGAAAGGCGTGAAGAAGCAGAGGCAAGAGCAAGGGAGCTTGAAAAACAGGTGGCTTGTTCTAGATACTGGCTGAATTTTGAAACTTTATAAAACAAATGTTATACTTTTAATACTAGACTTGTAATAGTTACTTTACTTTATAAGCAACAGTATGTAATTAGATATGATATGAAGTATGAACCACTTAAAAATAGAAGATACTAAGTACTTGTTACTGTCTTTTCATATGTTGAGTTTGCTAACATTTATGTTTGCAGGTTGCTTCTCTGGGAGAAGGTGTATCCCTGGAGGCCAAATTGATGAGCAGGTAAACTTGCTCCAAATTTCTCTATGCTTTGGCTGGTCTAATTCATTTGCTTAATATTTGGATTTTGATTATTGCCTGGTGAATTTGCAGGAAGGAAGCTGCTTTACGACAAAGAGAGGTATTCTTAATGAATAAGTGTTAGATATGGCAGAAAAATGATATCAACAATGGTTAAAACTTGCATGTTCGATGTGCTTTGATCAAATCTAGTTCATAAGTCACTATATGAGTCTTCCTAAGTTCTGATGTTGAAAAATCTCTTGCACTGTGAAGAAACAATGCACAAATGTATGGAAAGGGACATTGGTGACATTCGGATATGCAGTTGATTTTATAATCTAAACTAATATTTTGTGTAAAGTTTTTATTTTTTCTTCTATATATCGTGGGATTTGAGTAAGGAGCATGTCAGTTTATTTGACCTAAAAAAACAAGAAAAATGGAATAAATAATTCACCTGTCCTGGTTCTTTCTGAGAATGTTATTGGACTTCCCAATATTTTTGCCACAGGCTGCTCTCAAGGCTGCACAGCAAACAAAGGACGGGAGAGAAGATGAAATTGCAGCCCTTCGTGTAGAAATTCAGGTAATTTTTAACTGACTTTGCATTTTTTTCCCTGTTGAAAATTTAATATATACTTGGTAGAGTCAAGTATTTTCTCTTCAAGATTATAATTTTCTTTGTTGTCTTTGTTAGAACCTAAAAGATGATGCTACAGCAGCTTTGGAGCAACAACAAGAAGCAGAATCAGAAGCAAAGGCACTTCGCACTATGACACAGAGAATGATTTTGACTCAAGAAGAAATGGTTTGAATTTTCCCATTGCAATGAAAATCAGTGAAATATTCTTTCCCTTCTGTCTCACTTCATTTTTTCTGGCTGTTTAAGGAGGAGGTTGTTTTGAAGAGGTGTTGGCTTGCTCGCTACTGGGGTCTTGCTGTAAAATATGGTAATTTTTCTATCTACTTTAATACAAGAAGTGAAATAACAAAATTAAAGCTTTAATTAAATAAAAGCTTGATGATTCATGTTTTGCAAAATTCCTTTTGCCTATTGAAATATGAATGCTTCTAATTCTTACTTCTTTGACCTTTTTGGCATTTTCCTTCCGTGCCTTGTAGGAATATGTGCAGATATAGCACAATCCAAGCATGAACATTGGTCTTCTCTAGCTCCTCTTCCTTTTGAAGTTGTCATTTCTGCTGGGCAAAAGGCTAAGGAGGAATCTTGGCACAAAAGTGAGTTGACCCCTAAAATTATTGTGGGGCTGTGTTCTCTCCTTAATTAGCTAAAATGAAGTTTAATTAAATGTCATGAACCAGGTGCTGATGATCCAGATAGGAGCAAACTTGTTCGTGATTTGAATGATCTCACTGGGGAAGGAAACATTGAAAGCATGCTTTCAGTTGAAATGGGTTTAAGAGAACTTGCTTCTTTAAAGGTTATGGTTAAACATTATTGAAGTAAATGTGTAGTTTTTTCAGTTTTCTAATAATTTCTCTTTTGGAGATTGCTGTTGCAAAAATCACCTTGTTAGTGGTTATTGATTTATTGAAACCTGGATTATATTTCCCAGTGCTGTTAGATTTTTGTGTAGTGTTTGGTTGAAATTTGAGTTCATTTCTATCTTATGGATTTGTTTGGGTATTCTTTTCCTTCTTCTCCTTCATTTCATTTTGATAAAAAAAAAATCACTGTAGGTTGAAGATGCTGTTGTGCTTGCGTTGACCCAACATAGACGCCCAAATTTGGTTCGGCATGCCATTTTAGGTATATTAATGTCATATTGTGTTCTCAATTTTCAAGTTATATACTTTTTTCGGTTTCTGAAACTAATTTGGTCAAATATTGAAGGCTATCGTACTATATTCAGCTGTTTTATTTTTCTGTTCATTTTTTTTTGTCCTGCCTTTGGTCAGAAGGCATTGTCTTAGTTTCATGCATTGTCACACTTGTGGTTGTCAGTATATCTAGATCTTAAGCTAGAGACCCTGGTCCCTTTAACCAATCTTAAGCTTTTGGGATTGAAACACAATCATGATCAATCTTGTTATAATATGGGATCCAAAGATCTTACCAATTTTGTGTTATTTTGTATTTTTGGAGTGGGCAGGTTCTTTGCTACATGGCTTTTTTTCTTTTGTTTTTAATTTTCAGTAATGTGTGTTCGAATGAATTTCGCAGCACCAATTGGAATCTCAATGGAAATAATGCTTATAGAGCCTCCCTAAGTTATACTAAAGTCTAGAGAAACATCTGTCTTTAACGGACACCTCAATATTAGAGATGAAGACTATGATGATAATTTTGAAGCTATGGAAGAGAAAAAGTGTAAAAATAAAAGGGGGACAGACACATGCATCCGAATAGGTTTTTTTTTTCAATAGATGAAGGATTTGGAAGGCCATGGAGTTGTTGCTTAAAAAATATAGAGACTAGTGTTGAAGCCTGAGATATATATTATAATAGACAATATTTATTATTGAACATTATCGTGTTAGCTGATAGTATAATGTGTTGGAGATTTTATCCTCATGTTAAAGGTAATTGTGACATTTACATAAGAGTATATTTCATTTTTGATACTATTTAATGTTAAAGGTAAGATCCTATGGTCCTTGCTACTATCCTTTGATTATAATAAACTTCAATAATGCATATATTACATTTCTGTTCTTTTCTTTCCAGATTCTAAATCACGTGGGGATCCCAAGTTTGTGGAAGCATTTGGTAAGAAATAAGTTGTCAGCATTCTCTTTGGCTTTTAACGTTGATGTGCTTTTGCTATTTAAAATTTTTTAAAGAGTATAGGTGAAGGTATATCATTATAAGTTTTCTGTGCTTGTCTTCCATTCTTTGTATGTCCCATATATAGTTTTCTGCACAGTATGACCTGTGTTGCATGTTTTCTATCTGGCAGATGAAGATATAAGTATGTAAACTGCATAATTGTTGTCATCTGTGATCCTTTTCACTTTTAATGAGAAGAATGACTTAATTCTTACAAACTAAAAGAAATGAATATTTTGGACGCATTTTAATCATTATTAAGGGATAACCTACGACTCTACGAGATATGAAAGTTGCTTATCAATATTGTAAGGTTCTATGATAAACTTGACCCTTGAATTAATAATAATAGTATGGGCTCTATGGTTCAATTTGATATTTTCATAGATAATCAGGATGCGTCTTTGATGATTTCATATGATTCTGTTTTCTACAGAATTAAATGAAGAGGAAGCTGAAGATCTTCTTTTTAAAGAGGTAAGTTGCATGTTTATGGCCAGGTTCTTGAAATTTTAAATATAGGATACACATGTGACTTATTACACATTATGCATTCTAAACATTTGCAGGCATGGCTCACTTATTTTTGGAGAAGAGCATTATTTCATGGTGTAGAAGAAGATATTGCAGAAGAGAGGCTTCAGTTTTGGATTAGCCGCAGTGGGCAGTCAACAACTTCACATGATGCTGTTGATGGTAAGCCTTGTCAGTCTTATTATCTCTTTTGATTTTGAAGATTGTTACAAATAGTAATATGCATAAAGTTTAAAGTAAACGGTCCTGTGATTAATGGTGTGATAAAGCCTTGTTTGGAATAGCATGTTGATGGTCAAAATGTTGTCAAGGTTCCTGCACAGATGTTGGTCCGAATCAGGTTTAAATTGAAAAATATTATCTCAGATTATCAAACTGATTTATAAGGGTTACCTAACAAATCTGGTCAGTTATCAGGTTAGAAATAAACTTGTAAAATTTTGCAGTAAATCTTCCCAAAAAAAACCAGCCTCTTCAACTTCCTTACAGTGTACTTAATGAGTGAAAATGGGTGTTGTACGGTTGTTGCAGAAAAATGCTCCTGAGCAACTGCCTCATTCATTGGCTTGACCTAAAGGTCCATTAGTCCTTAAAATGTATAAATGATGTTATTTGTTTCTGGTACTGTGCATTAAAACTGGTAACTAGAATTAGTCAAAAGGAAAAGTGGTAGCTATACCTTTTACTTTCTGTATACCAGGAACCTTGAAATGGTCTAGTTGCCAGAGCCTTTTTGTACTTTGTTGCTGGTACTTAATACCATTTTTTATGGGTATAGTTACTGATGGAAAGAACATTAAATCTTGGACCTCTGGCCAGATAAGGAAATCATTAATGTAGCTGCTTAGACAATCAATGGGCAACTGTTCAAATATTTGTTGGGGGGTTTTGCTGCTTCCTCTCTCTGTTCAGAAAAGAGAAATTGTTTCCACCAATGGGAGCTCAAGCCTCCGGCTCCCACAAGCATCAGCCTATTGATTGTTGGATGGCCTGACTGTTTATTAAATTAACTTAATTGCTAAAACAGCTAATTGTCCTTTTCTTATCTAATTTTGTTGTCTGGGAAGCCTAAGGAATTAGATCAGGTTTTATGTTAGGGACTTGGGTAGAATGAAATGGCAAGTCCTATGTCGAGTTGAATGAGATCTTTGGTGGATAAATTTTACCTTAATTCTCCTCTTTCAATAGTTAGCTTTTGAAGGAAAGTTCTTAAAAATCACTTGGGTCTCTATTATTTTACCTCAAATACTTTATGTGCTTATTTTCTTTAGATGATTTTCCCATTGAAGGGATGATCATGAGTAGGATATGGGTAGGTACTATAATTCCTGTCCTTGGATCCAAACATGAGCTAGTATCAAAACCATTTCCCATCTCCGGACCTTATGAATAGTCAAATTTTCATCTTTGGATTAAGTCCCAGAAATTGTTTTAAAGAAATTATTTTTTATTAATATAAAATCTATTTTTATCAATATTTTGCATCTATAACTACCAAAGGTAACTAAATAAATCATGACTATAAATGTATTATTAGATTATTTCAATATGTAAAAAATATTTAACATTTTATCCTTATAATATTACATTTACTCGACGCATAAAGTTTAAAAATATTATGTTTTTATATGTAAAAATAAATAATTACTAATACGAATAAAATACATTCTTACCATAGTGGACCCGTTGATATTGGAGTTAGATTCAAACCCAAACCTACGAGATAAAATCTATTAGATATGAGGTGTATTGATCATCCCTACTCACTGTTTTTTAATGTGAAAATCTATAAATGGATAGCTATACCCTGCACGAGGCTCTGCATGAATGTTGAAAGATTTTGGCCTTGTTATTGATTCAGATGCACTGGTGTTTAATTTTTATTGCTTTAGATGTATTTTAATGTTTATTTCCGGATGAAACTGTAAGCTTACTTGACTTATCTATCATAGTTGAGCGAGGTTTGTACGAATTGAGAAAGCTGGGAATCGAACAACATCTGTGGGAAGCATCTCGGAAAGAAATCGATCAACTGTCAGGATCCACAGCAGCTAATCATAAGCCTGCCACCATAGAATCTGAAGCCTCATGGTGATTTTGGCTTCCTGTTTTTGTTGATTGATTCTTTGTTTTATATGTATATCTTTGATTTTTTTTTTGTTTTCTTTTCCCACACAAGTTTTTCTTTCTGCACGCCATGTCGTCAACTTTATATTTGGGTATCATAGAAAGTTAAAAAGGAAAAAAAAGAAGCCAGAACGGTTTAGTTGCGAGACTTAGTGGATTGTAATATTGAGACTGAATATATAACCCATTCTTTGTATTAAATTTTGCAGTTCCAGAAACCTACCTTATTTATCAGATCGAAATGTCAGTAGTAGTTACTAAACTTTTTTTTTTTTGAATCTAAACTTTGTGTTCTTTTGCTTATCTAGAAAAATAAAGAAGCAAATTTGATATAATATAAGCTCAAGGTGTTTAATTAACTTACGTGGGACTGCAATCATGGGCATTTACTACAAAGGTGACCCATGCCTACCCTAAAATAGGCAATTTTGTGATTCGAAGGGAAGGTCAAAGGGGTCCCCATGATTTTCTTTCTTAATTTCTACCGAAAGTAAAGTAAGAAAAGGAAGAAAACATCAAGGATTGATTATGTTTAGGACGTGGGGGCCTTAATAATATGGTAAAATCAATATCCTCATGGAATCTCATCTTTTTACACTATATACTTTGACTTGAAGATTGAGATGAGTTTGATTTTGTTAGGTTCCACATCTTATTCCTCTCATTTCTTCCTCTAAGTTATATATAAAATAAAATGATGAAAAGTTTATGGTCCCAGCATTCTGCTTTGACAAAGCACCATTGTTTTAAAAATTCAATATCTATTTCATTATTTGTATATTACAAGATTTTCTTTTGTTCCAATTGTTTATCATAATTTAACATTGGGGTTTAATAATTTTTTTATTTAAACAAATTGAGGAATGAAAAAAAAGAGGTTCCAAAATCTTTCTTTTTCTATATGTCTTTTTAGGCAAAAGTACACTTTTGATTATCAAATTTTACATCAAATTTCAATTTCATCACCAATATTTATTTGTTGTTAATTTTGTTTCCAATATTTTACATTTTGGTCAATTTCATCTTTTGACTAATTTCTTTCAATAAATTAACGATAAACTTCATCCTATTTTTTAATTTTGAGTTTATTTTTCTATCAATTTTACATTACATGTCATGAGCCATGCAAAATGTGCCGTTAATATTTGGATGAAAATTCTATGAAGCATGGACACTGACACGGACACGAGACACGACACTGACACGGACACAATGACACGTCAGATTCTTAAAATTACACGACATGACACGTCATATATTTATATATATAAATAATTAAAAATTTATAAATTTTGATGAAATTTTCTAAAATTGCAATATATATTCATAATATATGTCATATGAGATGTTATTTTCTATTATTTGTCATGATAAAGTCACAAAAATCTGATTTTATATTCTAAAACTTATCAATATGTGTCGTGTCCGTGTCCGACACGGTGACACGCTGTTAAAATGAAGTGTCCATGCTTCTTAGGATGAAATGAACCAAAATGTGAAATATTGAGAACGAAATTGAAAGTTGATGTAAAGTTTGAAGATCTGAAGAGTGTTTTTACCTTCTTTTTAATTCAATGAACCAATCAATTTTTTAAAATCGTTTTGAGTTCTAATCCAATTTGATCAAATTCAGTTCAAGATGGTCTAAAAATAGTCTAACTTTACAACGATCCAAACACTTACCAGATTGCATTTCTTACCGGGCACCACTTCGACCGGCTGGTCTAGACTGATTTTAATAACACTAGAGAGCTGTTATAGGTGATATATATTTTAGGTTCTTCTTATCCAATAACAATTATAATGATGATGACAATAATTTATATCAGAACCCATCCAAACCCCATTCCTGTAAGTTCAATATTTATAAGCATCATCACTGACTTTGTGGGTTTCAGAAAACCTGGAAATATATATATATATAAGTATAGACTATTGTGTTATTATATTTGTTGATAAATTATTGAGTTGGTAATGGTATGGTATGGTGGGAATCACGCGTAGTATTGTTTATGTGATAAACCAAACCCTCTTTTTGTATAACCCAACCAACATAAGACATAGTGGCTACCTGGTGCTGACTACTACTCAGTGCTCACCATCAAAAGAATCAAAGCCTGCTTATTCTAATAGTAAAAGTATATCATCTTTTTCTTCATTCTTGGCTTTTTCCCTTTTTTATTTTTTAAAAATGGCTATTGTGAAAAGGCCTTATGCGGTTATGCCTTATGTTTCTACATAAACATATATTTTTTCAAGAAAATAAATAAATAACTAGAAGTTCTAAAAGAAACCAAAAAGGTAAGTAAGCCTTTCTAATTTCCACTTTGCTCTCATAGACTTCTCTCTCACTCTTCCTCACATTTTACAACCCTGATGCTCCTTTCAAACTTCAAGCTTTCAAACCACTTGTCTATTGTTGTAATGACTAATGAGAGCAAGTTTTCTGTTCTGTTCTTTTTTTCTTACATCTTATTAATATCTTGTTAATAAAAAAATATATTAAAGGTTATTTTAAAGAAACTTTTGCTTTTACAAGTATTTACTTTATGTCACAGATGGTAAATCTAATTCGACAAATTAGATCTCAATCATATAAAAATAAATGACATTGTGACTTATTATTAGTTGCAAGAAAAATCAGTATGATTTCGAAATAATCAAAATCATGGTTGTAATTGATTTTTGAATCTCCCAAGCATGCTGAATGAGGTAGCACTAGTCCTTTAGATCTTGGCTTTTCTGTTTTGGACTTAATGGGTGTGTGTGGGAGAGAGATGCAGAAATATAGTTTTGAGGGGCAAGAAATAGAATAGAAAGAAATAGAATATATTGACAATAAAGAAGAATGCCAAAGAATCAGTGACAACTAGTGCAGTTAATGATGGAAAATCTGAAACCCTTTTGCAAAAGCTTGTATTGTAGGGACCATTCATTCATTCATGTCTTTCTTTCTTCTTTGCCACTTTTTTTTTAAGCTTCAAATATATACATTAATTACAATCCCCACCATATTATATAATATCACCATTTTTGTCATCTTATAGTTTGTTTGTTCGCTTATCCACTCTCATTCACCTTAAACTTTCTTTCTTATCCTTAAGGGCACAAGGGTACAAGTTCAAGAAAAGAAAAAACCCTAAAATCAAAGCCTATATATATATATATGTATGTATATAAATAGGCTTTGATTTTAGCTAGAGTGGTCCATATTTAATTTACTGTAGTAATCATATGCCTCTACCATCTCTTTTTTGCTTCATCGTTACTCACATTGGGTCCATATATAAATCACTCCTATTATATATATGTTGGCCAAATACATTTGTACCGGAATGTTTTTATTAAGAGATTTATTTTTTTTATCATAATTAAATTTGGTCCGTATCACTTTTAGTCTCGTATCTTTTAATCAGGTTGTAGAATTGGTCTCATATCTTTGTAAAAAGTTTCACCACTAGTCCCACTTGATCTAAATATATGAGACCAATTTTGCACCTGACTCAAAGATATGCGACTAATTCTGCAACATGACCCAAATATATATATGACCAATTTTACAACATGACCCAAAGATATGGAACCAAAAGTGTAACACAAGATCAAATCTGCAACTTGAGCAAAATATATAGGACCAAAAGTGCAACAAAAAAAGTTATAGGACCAAATTGAGACCTTAGCAAAAATTATGGGACCAAAAGTGCACTTTGACCAAAAATCTATATGAATTGAATACATCCTCTAAAGCAGTGATTAAATAAAAATCTTGGACTGATACTTAGATAAAATGAGTAGCATGCATATACAGTTTGATACAGCTAATATTCGCAGAGGAGCATAGTAAAGAGATGAGAGAGTAGCCATGAGTAGCTAGCGTGGAAGTGTTTGAAGCCTCTATGGGGAACATGTGGCTCCATTTTGGCTTCCATGTGACCATTCTGATCTATATATATATTTGCACAAAACATATCTATCTATATACTTCTATACACATATATACAAGTAATATATAGCTAAATCCATGAATTGAATTGAAGGACATGCTTATGCAGGAAGCATCTTTATAATTATTAGATGCCATCTCATAAATCAAATTCATTAATTACACAAATCTATATATAATATAGGGCTGTTTTATAAATTCTCAAACTTTTGGGTATATTTTATAATTAAATTAGTCTACATGATCAAACATAAGAAGAATAAAAAGGTTATTTTAAGAAAAGGAAGAGGAAGAAGGTGTTAATGTTACACTATGATTATCATTATAATTATTATTGTAGGAAAAGCCTTTTTCACAAAGGGTCAAAGGGAAGAAGTTGATTGGCACATAAGTACATAAAGAAGAGTCTATGACTATCCACCGCAACACAAGGAAAAGAAATATAACTTCATATTCTGCTTCTTTCATTTCAATACCATGTTTATATTTAACTGTTGAACTAATTGACTAGTTCTTAATTGAGGTGGTAATGACTTTTGTTTGTAATTGAAACAGAGTTTTATTATTATTTTTTCTCCTTATGCTTTGTAACTTGCTATTTTACTCATGCTTATACCCATATGCCATATATTAGGATTAAAATTTTATTTGGTTCCCTTAATTACATATTAGTGTTTTTTTTTTCAAAATTAGTCCCTTACATATTAGTGTTTTTTTTAACTTAGTCCCTCATAATATGTGTCATCAACTAAATGACTGATAGTGCTACACTGTTGTCTTTAATTAATCATACTACCATTTTTATTAAAAGTTATGATGTCACTAATACTCAAATCAAATATGAGAGATCAACTTAAGAGATTGTTCTAAGTGGTAAGCAGTTTTGTATTGTTTAAGTAAAATTTCAAATTCAAAATCTTATAAATATAGTTATCCTTATTGAAAATTAAAACTTTTTCACTATAGTTAAGTGTTTTTCACTATAGTTAAGTGCACGATACGGATCAAATCTAAATTAATCAGGACAAAATCTCAAATATTAAGTAGACCACAAAAAAATTTTGAGAGATTAAATTGAAGATAAAACCTTGAGAAGGATTAACTTAAAAAAAAAATATTAGATATGTGAACCGATCAAAATGAATCATATAATAGTTATCATTTACAGAAATTAGAAAATGCATGTTTAGTAAAATGGACAAAATTACATTTCTTAAGACTCTATACAGAAGAGAAATTATAACCCTAAAAAAGTGTTGAATTGAATGTTCTTGTGGCCCTAATCCTAAGGAAAAATAAAGCATATCACATATTCACAGATCACATTGAGATTTAGCTAGAAAGGCTGAGATTCTTTGAAAGAGAGAAGATAATCTACATAGATAAAGAAAAGTTGGGAAAGTCAATGAAGCAATTGAGTAGGGTTTAGAATTTTGTGGTGTAGGTGACAAGTCACACAATTCACAAACCCAGAGAAATGTATATTTTATGTTAAAAATGAAAAATGAATGAATATACTGCAAATTTTAGAGAGAGCACAAAGCAGAAGCAGGTTTTGGTTTATTTTGCTTGGAATCTCCACACTGAAACCACTTATTTTGTCAGTAACAAAATCTTGCTCGTACTTGTAGCACAACAAAAGTTGATCAATCAAACAAATATTTTTTGAAAATCCATGAAAGCTATTATGCCTCTCTGATCACTCATATTCTCTCACCACCATCCTCATATACTCAATTTTCAAAATCATTTTATTAACAACTTTAAAGTCTAATAAGTAAAAAATTAGTCTTATAATTCACAAAGTCATAAAGTTGAATTTTGTTATTAATATGAGAATTATCTCTATAAATATTTATTAGATTTAAAGGTATATTTTAATCTTGGTAATCTCCTAGATCCAACTCACATAGTTTTTTATTTGTTTATTTTTTTAATTTCATTAGCACTTTTAAGACATGAATAACAGAATATAAAAATTTAACATAATAATTTCTGTTACTTTGTAAGTGAAGATTTGGTTAATTTTTCTTACTAATTAAAATAAATCTATATTTTATTTATAAATACTATATTTTCTTTTTCAAATAATAAAACATTTAAAATGTAATTATTTTAATAATTATATACGACTCATGAAATTTAAATATGTATTTTCTTTTTTAAGAATGTGACTGTAATCATATAAACTAATAATAGATTATTTATAATTCCAGTACTTCATCACTTTCATGTATATAAATTACTTTATATTAAAAAGAAATTATTTAGAAAGTAATTATTGGTTTCTAAAAAATTATGTTTCAATAATTTGGGACCTCTAACTTATTATGGAGGGCAAAATTCTTGTTTAGTTTTTGGAACTATTTTTTGATAAAGGAAATAAGAAAATTATATGTTTTACATAAAATTTAGAAACTTACTCTATTATGTGTTAGTATAAAATATGAATGATCACATATTGAACTATCATTATTAAAAATTATCATAACTTATTACTAGAATTGTAAGATGTGAGAAAGAAATGGTGAAGGAAATAGTACTATAAATTGAGAGAGAAAAGAACAATTAAAAAGAGAAAATGTGAGAGATGTGAGTCCTACTTACATTTTCTTTCTTAACTCTACCTATAATGTAGGATCTTCTCTCTTGTAATTATATATGTAAATATTAAAATCACTAGTTTGAGTTTTATTCTTAATTACCTAGACACCTAAACTAATAGGTAATAAATTCCATGAGGGTGGAAAAATAATTAAGCAAATTGCATGTGGTGAATTTGACACATTCTCTGAGGAGAGAAAAGTAACAGGACTGTAAAAGCCATTTTCACAGGAAGAGAGAGGCCAATGAGCACTCTATTTCCTATTTGTTTAGTCAAAACGAAAAGGATGCAAAATAACTGCGTTTGGTGCCTCAGAATTCAAAAGAGAAAGAACAGAGAAAAAATTGGAGCTATTTACTGTAAATTCTCAGAATATTTCTGCGTTTCTTTCAACAACTTCCATAATTCCAAATTTCCATTACCTCATTTATTTTTCACAGAACCTCTGAATCTGCTGACTCACCTTCACACTTCAACTATTGTTTTTTTTTTAAAAAAAAATTTACTATTTAGTATTTGGATTTATGTCAAATCAAAGAAATAATTTTTGAATAATTAAAATATATAATTTAGTGTTTGAAATATTTTAATGTTTTAGCCTCTATAATGATTTGGTCTTTAAGTTTAAATTAATTTTATATTTTTTATCATTAAATTTGTAGTTTTTAGCTCATGAATTTATATTTTTTATCTCTAAATTTAATTTAGAGACTAAATCATTGATGGTCTATATTTTAATTATTTATGGACTAATTTATCAACTAGGTATAAATTTAGAAATCAAATAATAATTTTTTTTTATATTTTATGGATAAAAATTATTAAGTGAGTTGGCTTTTGATAGGTTATTAGGATTAGAGCATGTCTCCAAACTTCTGAATCTACTCTTTATTAATTTTTATTAGCCACGCTTAAACTTTTCACTATTCACACTGCCAAACCAATCCAATTGCTTAAACATTTTCATTTGCTTCCAATTATTCAAAATTTGCAATTAGTCCATCATTTCCATATAGTCTTGATTTCTCTTTTTTGTATAAAATTTTAGTTTTAACAAGGACAGTATCGATTTAATCAGAAACATTTGGGTTTAGTTTTTCAAACTCTATAATTAACTGTATGTTAACTCTTTTGTTGGATACTGGATTGTACTATACATTCATGCTATTTTGAAATACTGGCTTAAGATATTAGTTAAGGAATCTTTTTTTCTTCTAAATGACATTTTTGTTTAGAATTATGTAAACAAGTTTCAAAATTTTAAAAAAAAAAAAATTAAAATCTTGACTTCTTAAAAAATTGCTTTTAATACTTTCTTTTTTTGAAAAAAATCAATCTAAACCCTTCTATTTTTAACCATAAAGTATGTTTTGAAAAAGAAAAAAAAAGGAAATCCAAAGTCAAAACACATCTTATATTATATGGCTCCACCCCTTTTTGGTCGTCCATGTTTAAAACTATAGTCTATGAAATTAAAAATAAGAGAAAATTTACTATTTGATCTCTCTTTCTTTACTAAGTTAACAATTTAGTCCCTTATTTATTTTACATACATATTTGCGTGCCCTAACGGGCACGCAAAGCAACTAGTGTAAGTAAAAGTTTCTTCTACTAGTTGGTGAAACCGTGAAACACAAGGTCAATTAATTGAAAGGATTAAGTTGTTAAATGTTGGAGTGAAATGAAAATTAGGAATAATTAGAGTATAATGATGTAAGATTAATGATGATGGGTGTGGAGTGTGGAGTGTGGAGAGACAAACCCAGCACACATTGGTCTCACACATCTCTTTCAACACCAACTTCACCATTTTCAGGCCTGCATTCAAAAAGCTATCTCTGTAATCATATTTCTCAATTTTAGAATTTAGAATTACACCACCTCTAGCCACCTAGCTACCACTGTCCCTACTACACCCCTTTCTCTCTCATTCTTTTTTTTATTTGAAAAAAAATAATATTTTAAAATTAAAATGATAAAAACTAAATTAATAAATTTGTTCTATTCTTGACAGATATCTTTCATTGTAAGTAATTTTATTTAAGACTTCATATCATATATTAGGCACTAAATATAAGTAATTTTCTTGATAAATATTTAAGTTCATTACATTATAAAAAGATTATATTTAATACTAGTTCGATAGGTCAAGACTAATACTCCACTAATCTGAGCCTCATATATTTACTTAAGCAACTTAGTGAACAGACAACTAGACCAATTAAATTTACTTAGTTATTAAATCTTTTAATTAATATAAAAGTCAATTATATAATTTTTTTTATTCATTATCAAAGAGATTAAGAAATTTTCAGTCATTTAATAAAATATCAATGATTATTTTCACCTAAATTTGTGTGTTACTAACAAAAAAATACTCCTTCATTTTTTTCTCTCTCTCTTCCTTTTTAAATACTCCTCTATTTCTCTCTCTCACTCACTCATTTTCACACACACTCTCTCTCCATTTGTGAAACCATGAGCATGTCCATGTCCTTCTCCTCCATGGCCATGGTTGCTGCTATAGTGATGCTTCATTTGTTCTTCTTTAGCTTTCCCATCTGCATCCTTTCTCACTCAGACATCATCCTGCGACTTCCCGGACAACCTCATGTCACATTCAAACACTTCTCAGGATATGTCACTGTGGATGACAACAAACACAACTCCTTGTTTTACTACTTTGTTGAATCCCAAACTGATCCTTCTTCCAAGCCTCTTGTCCTTTGGCTCAATGGAGGTCATAAATCAATTCTCCATCATTATTATTCTCTTAATTACTTCCATTCAACCTCACAATTTCTAACATTCAAAAAATTCAATCATTCTTCTTCACATTCACACAGGACCTGGCTGTTCTTCTCTGGGTGTAGGAGCATTCTCTGAAAATGGACCCTTTAGACCAAATGGACAAGTTCTCATAAAAAATGAGCATAGCTGGAACAGAGGTACTCTGTTTTCGAAATCCCATTTTCTTTTTTGAAAAAAAAAAATTATTTTTTAGTCCTTGAATTTCTCTCAAAAAACTTGTTTTCGATATTTAAGGACTAAATCATAATTTTGAGACAAATTCAAGGGTTAAAAATAGGTTTACTCCATTTTTTTCTCTCCAAGAAGTGGCTGTAACAATTGCTTCTTCTTTTGTTGATTTCGGTTTCAGAGGCAAACATGCTGTATCTGGAGACACCAGTAGGAGTGGGGTTTTCTTATGCTAAAGGTGGATCTTCCAGTATGACAGTGAACGATGAAGAAACTGGTATGGTATCTTCTTATTATTAAGCTAATGTCATTTATTTACTTTACACAAACGACTTTCTTTCTTTTTTCTTTTGGGACCATTAAGGTTTCTTCTCTCCACAAAGCTCCTTTTCTAATCCTTTTTTTCTTTATCTAGTAGTACCATATGTGTGTGTGTGTTTTGCTGCTTAGGCTTTTTTCAAAAAAGTTGGGAGAAACAACACAGTGTGACTGTTAACACTGCCTGCTGAAATGCCTCACTACAACTTTTTCTCATGGCCACTTTCCATGATTGATTATCTTTCTTCTTAAATCTCACCATTTGTGAAATCAATGAAAAAATGATGTACTTTTGGTTTCATTAATCTACAGTATTCTCTCACTGTTTTCTTTTTGTCATCTGAAGCCTTCCTCTTTGATTTTTTAAGCCAGGGACAACCTTCTGTTTCTCAAACTATGGTTCAACAAGTTCCCACAATACAAGCAAAGAGACTTGTTTCTCACTGGGGAAAGTTATGCAGGTACCTTTCTCACTTACATTTCACCAGTCTTGTTTCCTTAGAAGTTGTGGAGGTCATACAATTTTGTCCCTTTTACTTTACAGGGACTAAATTATAGGGATAAAAGGATTAAAATGTATCAGTTCTACACTTCTAGGGATGAAAGTGTATAAACTAGACTTTCAGGGACTGAATTGTCAATTCATACATCTCTCAGGGACCAATTTATATATTTACTCTATATGATATATACATATACATATATATATATAAATATATAAATGTTTGTTACTGTTTTGTTTTGTTCTTATCAGGGCATTATGTTCCTCAACTTGCTAAGCTCATGATTGAAGCCAACAAGAAGGAAAAGATATTTAATCTTAAAGGCATAGCAGTAAGCAACACATACATACATACACATAGTTTTACAAGTTTGAACAAATTTGGACTTAATTTGACACTTTGATGAACATAGCAAATTCATGAATGCCACAACATATAATAATGATAAGGATGGTGTCTTTGTTTTGTTGTTGTTTTTGCAGTTGGGAAATCCAGTTCTAGAATATGCCATAGACTTCAATTCAAGGGCTGAATTCTTCTGGTCTCATGGATTGATATCAGATTCAACCTACAAAATGTTCACCACAGTCTGCAATTACTCGCGATATGTTAGTGAGTACTACCGAGACTCGGTTTCGCCTCTTTGCTTGAAGGTCATGGGACAAGTCAGCAGAGAAACCAGCAAGTTTGTGGACAAATATGATGTCACACTTGATGTCTGCATTTCCTCAGTTCTTTCACAGTCCAAGGTTTTTTGTCCTCAAACGCAAGTGAGTAGTCACTCTTCAATCTGAATTGTTCATTATAATTAGGTTAAAATGCATAAAAACTTTCCCTGAATTTTAATCACTGTCCAAAAAACTCACTGAGCTTTGAAAGTAATGAAGGACATCCTTGCCTTTTGATTTTATGCAAAAGACTCATTTTGTTAAGATTTTCAATTAAAAAAATTGAGTTTCTTAGACCCAAATTAAACTTAAAACTATTTTTGTAATTAATAGTAGCAAAAGAAACTAAGAATACAATGAAAATCTTAATGAAAGGGGTTATTTTCACAAACAAAAGGTTCAATGGGTTTTATGCAATTTAGTTTTATAATTATCATGAGTCATATCTTGAAGATTTGTCATATATTCATATACATGTTGTTTTTGTGGGCAGCAAACAAATGAGAGGATTGATGTGTGTGTTGATGACAAAGTTACAAATTACTTGAACAGAAGAGATGTGCAAGAGGCACTTCATGCCAAGCTTGTTGGAGTTCACAAGTGGGATGTGTGCAGCAAGTAAATAATCCATTTATATATATAATTAATTAATCCATTTTTTTGTCTGTTCATCAATTCAAAAACCCAGAAAATCAGAATCAAATTATTCTTATATTAGCTCATGTGTATTTGTGTTTGATTTAACAGCATTCTGGATTATGACATGCTCAATCTAGAAATACCTACACTCCCTATTGTTGGATCACTGGTTAAAGCTGGAGTAAAAGTCTTAATTTACAGGTAAATTAGTAGGATTACCTAACTTTTCTTTATTTCTTTTTCTCCCCAAGAAAAAACTCATATTTTTCTTCTGGGTTTTTAGTGGAGATCAAGATTCTGTAATTCCACTTACTGGTAGCCGTACCTTGGTTCAAAAACTGGCAAGAAAACTAGCACTGAATACTACAGTTCCTTACAGAGTTTGGTTTGAAGGCCAGCAGGTATGTTATATAGACTAAAACCCTATTTTGGTTCCCCACATATCAGTGTTTTCTCAATTTGGTCCCTATATATATATTTTCTGCTCAATTTAATCCTTTACAATGTTTTTTTGTCATCAATGTTAGTTCTTCTATCCAATATTTAATTAAATTGATGACATATTTACCATAGTTGAAGACATGGTATCTTATGCAAAGTCCAATAAATATAAAAAATTACTTATAATCACTATATTTAATAACAAAAAGTATGTTTATGTGGCCATTAACATGCTATGTTATTAACTAATAGTGTTACATTTTGGATTAATGTTTTTACATCATCAATCTAATTGAGATTTAGACAGAGGGACTAACATTGATAAGTGATAACAAAACAAATTGTGAGGGACCAAATAGAAAGTGAATACTCGAGGGACCAAAATGAGATTTTAGTCATCTTATATATGTACTCTCAGCCATCTTCATTCAAAGATTTCAGGATTTGTGAAAACACATCATGATGAATTAGTGATGTTGGTGTTGTACTGTTTTATAGGTTGGTGGGTGGACTCAAGTTTATGGGAATATACTGTCATTTGCAACAATAAGAGGTGCTTCCCATGAGGCTCCATTTTCACAGCCTGAGAGATCTCTAACACTATTCAAGTCATTCTTAGAAGGCATGCCTTTACCATCTGAGATTTTCTGACACTAAAGTTTTGTTGTTCTTCTCTGATTTAGGCCTGAGACTGTAATTAGTTAAGTATGTTTTACTTAATACTATATCATCATCAATCACCAAAGGAATGTGTTAATCTGTGCATAATGTTAAAAGAAAAAGTGTAAAAAAAAAAGGGGTGAGATTTGTTTCTTTCTTTTGATTCTTTTCTTTCTACCTTGTGTAAGTGTGTGTGCTTTTGTGTGCCTGCTATGTAATTGATCATTTGAGTTAGTGCAATAATGTATAAAAGTATCTATCATTCTTATTCCGTCCATCAGTGATATTATATTGCTTCAAATTTACATCAAGTTTTTATTTTCACTCTTATTTCTTTGTATCTTGGTCTTAGATTTTCATTTATTTTTACAGTCTATATTTTAATTTCATTTCTGCCTAATTTGATCCTTTAACTAATTTTCAACTTTCACTTCCTTCCCTTAATTTCAGTTATAGAACTCTGTATGCTTAATGAAAAAGTCATAAATGATTAAAATGTAGTTTTGACAAAGAGAAAGGTATGATGATGACAAATGGGATCCAAGTTGGCAGGAAGTTAGTAGAGTTGAGACACGTGAGTCACGTGAGACTTTTCCATTAAGCATCTACATCTTGCCAAAGTCAGAAGGAAAGAAACATTTGACTGGTTTTTTCTAAATTGGAGGACTAAGGTGAAAAATAAAATGAAATTAAGAGGCAAAAGTGAAACATAAGGGATCAAATTGGAATGAAATAAAGTTAAGGGATGGAGATGAAATTTTAAGTAATTCAAAGTCACAAAACCTTAATTAAGTCTACAAATAATTTTTTTTTTTTTTTGTATAATCGCTATATACATTTCAGATTTCACCTATCAATAGTTGTTCGAGTCAGGAAGTTCCATAACAAGAATAAATCTCTTCAAACAACAGTGTAACTAACAAGAATAAAATATGAGATTTTGTTTATAAGAATTTGAATACTTACCACTCCAATTAATTATTTATTTACTCTAACTAGAAGTGCTAATTAGTAATTAGGGACTAAAGGTGAAATCAAGAGACCAAAATGTATTTTTTCTCTTCAACGTTCAATAAGTAAAATTAAAAGAGAAAATATATCTTTACCTCATACTCAGGCAGCTAAATTACAAACATGATATATGGAATAAATTAACAATTTAGTTCGTGAAAGATTGAAATATACAGTTTAGTCCTTAAAAGATCAAAATAATATAATTCTTAGTCTTTTTATACACTAAATAATATACTAATTTAATCTTTTACCTACTAAAGAGTATATCATCTTAATATTTTAGAGATTGAATATGTATTTCAATTATTTATGAATCGAATTGTAAACTCTATAATTTTTTAAGAATTTAGTTTACTCAATTTAAAATAAATCTTTATCTAGAACTTGCCACTACCAGGTTTCATAGGTTCCTTCTAGGTATGTTGTATCGATTTTTTGCAATTTATTTCCTTGTTTTATGCAAAAGAATAATAATAGTAATAAAAAAAGGTAACCGAGAAGGCAGAAGCTAAATATAGATGTATGGTGATGTGAAGGCATGAGAGTGACATTACCAGGTTAAGTTATGTAAGCTCAAATCAGAAAGCGAATGCAAAAATGACCAAAGATGGATATGAATTGGAATGTCATGAACTCGTGATATGATTTTGATGTGCAATCTGCAAGGAATAAATAGAATAGTATAACACATGCTCTGACCTCTGCAAAAAATGGTTAGGTTCTGTAGCAAAAAAACCCAGAGGAATCTCTCATCTTTAATTCTTTATAAGGCAAAACACCGTTTCGTGCCCTTAACGTTTGCGGTGATTTTCAGTTATGTCACTAACATTTTATTTGTGTCAGTTGTGCCCCCAATGTGAAACGTTAGTTTCAATTATGTCCCCACCCTCGTTAGTGTACCGTTTTTCGGAACTTTTGAGCTTCTATCCGTGTTAGTTTCAGTTTGTTTTGATAAATGAGTTTATGGGTACTTATTTTCGGCTCCTAAGGATCATTTTGCACATGGAAATTTTGAGAAAAATGCTTCGTTTTGCTGCATTTCCTTTTGGTCATTTTTAGGGTTCATCAGGTCCATTTTCTTCGGATTTGGGGCTATTTTGAGCTTAATCTTTGAAATTGATCCAAGGAATCAAGTTTGTGATGTCCGAAAATTAAAACCCATATGAAATCTGATCAAAACTGAGTTCAAATCGTGCTAAAATGGTGTGTTTTTTTTGTGGATGATTGAAATTGACGTTTCACATTGGGGGCACAACTTGTATAAATGAAACGTTAGGGGCATAACTGAAAATCACCTCAAACGTTAGGGACACGAAAGAGTGTTTTGCCTTCTTTATAAATATTAATCAATACTTTCACATCAATATCAAGTTTTCAGAACATAAAAAAAAAAAAAATCAAGTTTTCAGAATTGAAGATATGCTTCAAATTTGTACGTATAAATTTTAAGGATTTATCTAAGATGTGCCCTTCGGAAATATTTTAAAGTTTCTTCTAATTGGTTAGTAGAGCATCTTATATCTTGAAATTTATCAAAATTCATTTAAAAGATAATTTTTAATATTTGAAAACTCACTTGACCAATAAAAAAAACTTTAACATGTGCCCTAAGGACACATATTAGAAAGACCCAAATTTTAATAGATAGTTTAGTTTAGTTTATTAATTATGAATTATGATGTCTTCGAATCACATTATATATTTTAAAAAATATTAATAAAAATATAAGATGAATTTAAATGTTCCAACATTGTAATTGTATTAAACATGTCCACACCGTCCCACACACTTAAATCCTTACCAAACCAAAATTAATATTATTAAGAAACAAACATAACTCGAAAGTCAAAGAAATAATCTTAAACCGACCTTAGTTTTCTATAATGCACTAATGCACCGTCCTAAATCCTTTCCTTTATCATACTAAAAACTAAAAAGTATAAATCACTATCTTTGTTCCTAAAACCATCCATCAACCATCATATAATTCATATTGGGTTAAAATGTAAATTTGGTCTAATATTTTTTGCTCAGTTCTCAATTTGATTTTATATTTTTTTTGTTGCAATTTTAATCCTACATCTTTACAAAATGTCTCAATTTTGGTCTCATATCTTTTAATCAAGTTGCATAATTAGTTCTATATCTTTGCAAAAAAATCAACCATTAGTTAATCCTTTTTTAAAGATATAAGAGTATGAGACCACTTCTAAACTCAATGCAAAGATATAGGATCAATTCTGCAATTAACCCAAAAATATAGGACAAATATGCAACAACAAAAAAATAGGGGACCAAATTGGTAACTGAGTAAAAGATATAGGACTAAATTTGCACTTTATCCTTCATATTCCATGCTTGTAATTTCACTCTGTATTCTGAACTTCCGTTTTCATGTATGTATGCATGCTTAATTAGTCCAAATCTTATATTATTAGCAATACTGAGTACCTATCATCTCGTTCATTCTCTCTCTCTCTCTCTCTCTCTCTCTCTCTCTCTCTCTCTCTCTCTCTCTCTTTCTCTAAATTAAGAGAGAACGAATTGAAACTAGTCTACCTTGGCTTCCTTCCATTCCCTGCAATTTTTTGATTTTCATGTAAATTGACTCTAACATCAAATTTTGTTCGATCACCGTATATATATACATACACATGCCGGAACAGCAAAAGCAGGTTTACACTCTGTACCACCATTTCCCTTTTTGTTTTTCATTAATATATGAGACACGAAAACGAAGAATAATGAATGAAGAGAAATAAACAAGATTGACACCCACGTCGATCTCGACGAGTGATCACTTATATATTCTTGTAATGTAGATCAATTATTATATATAATGTGAGTAGTGTGATGATTGATTCCTAATCCTAGGGCAAAGTCGAGGAGCAGGAAGAGGGCTCGGAATATTTGTGTCACAGAAAAGACGATTCCAAAGCCCCATTACCTCTCACCGCTACCTCCCGGGTCTGCCCTTACCTAATTAAACTCTCTTTTCAATCGTATTCATTCAAATCATGCATTTATTTCTACACATATAATGATGCTCTGATATTCGCTCGAGAATCTTGCAAGAAAACGTACATGATGACAAGAGTTTTTGCAATGTTCTAATTCTGATGATGAAATTTGAAATCTAACAAC
The DNA here is from genome assembly GCA_003254925.1 of Chamaecrista fasciculata. Taxonomy (NCBI): domain Eukaryota; kingdom Viridiplantae; phylum Streptophyta; class Magnoliopsida; order Fabales; family Fabaceae; genus Chamaecrista; species Chamaecrista fasciculata. Next base: position 144,327 of record QANZ01056558.1, on the reverse strand, counting down.
AAGATAGAGCTTATATGTATGTATGTATGTATGAGCATTAATTTGGTTGAAGATAATTATAGGTAACTGGAGAATATATATATATATGCAGGTGGTGTATACATTGGGAGACATCACGGCAGGGCCTGCAGCACTTAGCATCACAGAATGGCTGGAGTTGGTTCGGAAACGCACTTCCATGTATCGCTCCTCTCTCTCCCCTCGCCTCCATCATCCTCCTCCTCTCCCTTCTTCTACTACCAGGTTTCTTTAATTTCCTCTGCTTACTTACTTGTACCTCATAATTAATTACTCATCACATCACAATGATGATGATGATGCTTCTTAATTGTTCTTTCTTTAATTAGTTCCCAAGAACCAATAATCAAGCATGCACAGAGTGATGATGAGCAAACCACCACCACAGACATCAGTTTGTGGGATAGGCTTGGTAAAGCTGCCATGTTGGACATTGATTCCACCTTCTTTTCTTGGGACTCTCTCTCCTCTCTCCACCATGTTGAATATACCAGCAGCAGCAATGACCATTCTGAGGATATTGACATCAACAAACCTCTTGAGGTGAGGTTCCTCATCTTCTATACTCCAACATTTTCACATATCATTCTCCTTTCCTTACGCTTATTAACAATGTGTGAAAGATTGAGGGAAAAAAGATGACTTTGCTGATAAATGTACAAACTAGTAATTCATGATCAAATTTTGGAACTTCTTCCCAGTTAATTTAGCTTCGTTGAATTTATTTCCATTGGTGCTTCGGTTTACAGCATTTTGTCTTGTCTTGTGTTTTTTTTTTTTCTTTTTTTTTTTTTGATACCAAATAGAGGAGAAATATGNTTTTTTTTTTTGTGATACCAAATAGAGGAGAAATATGTGTTGCATGAACTGTTTATTTTCTTAACTTGTGCCTCATTTTCTCCTCAGTTGTGTGCACGTAGGTAACAGTCAATTCTGGGGGCGTTGTCTTCTTTGCCTTTTTCCATCGCTTCGGGAATAATGATGCATCATCTCCAAAGGAGGAAGCAGCTGTTATAAAGATATCATCAACAAGAATGGCAACACAATCTGAACGCCTTGGTTATGAATTTGCCAAGCGGTTAGGAGTCCGAACTCCACAGGTATGCCCTTACTTAATCAACAAGCCCTGGCTACAATGAGGCTATACCAGATTTATTCTCTTCTGTTACTTGGAAAATGCAGGCTAGAGTAATTCACAACACCAGTCCTGAATGGCTCCAAATTAAGGAAGCTGCAGAAAAAGCAAGAGATGCAGCCAATTCTGAAGGAGATGAAACTGGGAATATGACTTGTTCAGAACTTTTGGAAGCACTTGAGCTCAGCCGATGCCTCTTTTTTATGGGGTATGATCCAAATCAAGGTTTAGTATGAATATGTCTCGTCTCATATCATGGCTGTGTGAATCATTTTTCTTGCTTTCTCAATTTCACTCATTCTGGCTCAAATGGTGTAGGCACGGCCAATTTGTCACTCTCAGATTTGTTCACTTTGTTTTAGTATACTCTGTTCACAGGAATACAAGATTGTTTTATTGAACTTTGGCTTGCCTGCAATACACCTTTGACATTACATAGTGTGAAAAGAAACTGTTTTGTTGATAGGATATCGAGTAAACATACAATTTGGTCTTTGAAAGTTATACGAGTTAATAGCTCAATCCTTGAAAGGCTAGTTTGCACATTTTACTTTTTGAAATTCGTGGAGATAATATAACTTAATTCCTTAAGCCTATTTTTATGGGTTAATTTACAAGGACAAGAGGACTTAATTGTATTGGTTTCAGTGACTCAGTTATTAACTTGTGTATCTTTCAAGGACTAATTTATATGTTCACTCATAGGATATTTGTGTGCAGACATTACTGAGTAATGCAATGCAAGTAACTTAAGTAAATGCACTATGACCATTTCCTAGAAAAGACAATGAGAATATGATAGAAACTGATTATTGCAGTTATGTACATGGGTCACCATTACTTGAAAGTTCTAGTGCATTCGAGTCCCAGGAATCTGTAGAAAGAATATCAGCAGCTCTTGGGAGGGTATTGATGCTAGACCTAGTCATCAGAAACGAAGATAGGCTTCCATGCCGTGAACTTAGATGGCGAGGGAATTCTGCAAATTTGTTGTTGGCTGAAAAGGTTATACCTGCAACAACTGATACACTGGAAGAAGCATTTGATTCTGCAATGCATCTATATAGACCCAGGGTGATCAGGGCACTTCAGAAAGAAAGAAGGTCAACTTCAGTAGATAGCAGATTGAGTTCTCATAGCACTGGATTAATATCACCGGTTTCTGATATTTCAGATATGGCTGAATCACCCAGCAGCTTCTCTAACACAAGCCTTCAAAGTCCAACATCAAGTGAATCATCACAGTATAATAGTGACTTCAACATTGTGGCTATTGACTCCGGTGTCCCCCGCCGCCCGCCTGCCGGAAAACGTGCAATTGATCAAGCTAATTATCCAAAGTTGGTTGAGTTGCTTCTTAATAGTTCTGAGTTTGCCTTCAACCTCTTACACGATGTAACTTGTGGGAAATTAGGATCTCCTTTTCCTGAAGACACAAATTCATCAACAACTTCTGATGTTCGTGTAAATGACATGACATTAGTGGTTCAAGCCTTTCGTAGTGGCTTTCGTGCTGCTCTTAGGGATCTCCAAGGATTTCATATATTCCTACTTACACTTCACCAGAAGCTTGATAGTTTGTTACGTTCGTTTATGAGCATTATGAGCAAGATATCAATGGGGGAGTTTGATAAAGAAGATTCAGTGGCTTGTCCTGATTCTCCTTCACAAGGTGCTGGAGGTGCTGGTAGTTGTTCTTCTCCAACAAGTAAGGATAGATTTGTTAATGAGAATCTTCAAGATTGTGATTCAGAATCACATAGAACTGCTCAAAGTCAAAAGGCATCATCTTCTGGTAGTGGCAGTAGAGATAATTCTGAATTTTTTGTTTTGACAAGAGAAGGTTGGCATGGAAAGTCCTATAAAGGAAGTGGGGAGGCACTTCGTAGTCTTCGCTTGACATCAAAGCTCCGTGACTTCCACAGGTTTGCCAAGGTAAGGTTGGTTTTGTACCAAATAAACTTTTGGAGTAAATTTATTTTTCAGTCTTTGAATCTGTTCCAAAATTGTCGTTTAATCTCTAAATATTAGAAATATACTTGTTACTCTTTGATTTTTTTTATAGACATCAATTATTTAGTCCTTGAAACGTTAACCGTGGGGACTAAATAGTTGATGTTAATTAAAAAAAAATTAGGGACCAAAAAGTATATTTTCAATATCGTAGGTTTGAAACAAATTTAAGGAGTAAAAGGTAGGTTGTCTAAAACCTTTTGTGGGAGTTGAATGACTTTGACTTTGGCTGCTTTTATTTTTCCATTTACTTAGTTGAATGAACAGATTCTGAGAAAGCCTAATAAACTAGCTTTGTTTTTTGCCTTATATCATGGTAACTTTGTATCTTATACTTTCAATTATCATAATTTCTAGGTTGATGCAGAATCAAACAAAGAATTGGAACAGTGGAATGAGATGCTTAAAAACGATGCTGTGAAGCTATGCCAGGAGAACAACTTCAATACAGGATTCTTTGAGGGTAGTGATAACTACTGTGTCATTGATGCTTATGAACTCAAGGTTTCTGTCTTTGACTTTGATCCCACGCAACTGAAATATTTGAAAGTAAATGTACTCACACAAAGGATATCCATTCACCCATGTGAGAAATTTTCAGGTCAGACTTGAGCATATTCTTGAGAGAATTGCTCTGATATCTGAGGCTGCAAATTCAGAGAAGCCAGCCCTAGTTACAAATAATCTGTTCATTGGTGGAGCACTGGCTGCAAAATCTCTATACACACTTCAGCAACTGGGAATCACACATATTATTTGTTTGTGCACAAATGAAATAGGACAATCAGATTCTCAGTTTCCTGATCTGTTCACGTACAAAAATTTCTCTGTAAGTCATACTTTTGCTTTCTTGAGATAACCCAACTTAACATTTTTGTAGTTTGTCCAAAAATTTGTATTGGTATAATATCTGAGGCTTGGTTCTCCTCCCATTTGAACAGATATGTGACGATGAAGACTCTAACATCAGTAGCATATTTGAAGAAGCTTGTGATGTTATAAGTAATGTTGAAAACAAGGGTGAGAGAGTTTTAGTCCATTGCTTTGAAGGGAGAAGCAGAAGTGTCACATTGGTCCTTGCTTACTTGATACTCAGAAAGTAAGTAGAATGTAAAACTGTAAAAGCAGTGGGATATTATTATAAACACACACACACACACACACACACATATATAAAGCAATTGTGGTTGTGATGATGCAGGAAGTTGAGCCTACTAGAAGCCTGGAATACTCTGAAACGAGTTCATCGACGAGCACAGCCTAATGATGGATTTGCAAAGATGTTGGTGGAATTGGATCAGAAAGTACATGGGAAAGTGTCAATGGTGTGGCAGCAAAGGAAGCCAATGATCAAAGTGTGTCCAATCTGTGGTAAGAATGTAGGACTTAGCAGCAGCTCACTGAAACTTCATCTCCAGAAATCACATAAACGCTTGTCTTCAGGCAGTGTGGATAGTGCCATGAGAATGGAGATTCAGAAGGCTTTGGCTGCTTTGAAGATTACACGTGGTGGCAGTGTTAGCCCCACACAAAGGCAGTCTCATTCTCATTCAATTATGGATCAATATATAGAATAACATTTATATGTTGTCTTGTTTTTTTGCACTTCATCCACCTTCAGAATTACACACATTCACTAGACCCCTTCACCCACACTGGGACAATAGGGGTGAATTTGTTTTCATCACTTCTTAATTAAAGTATGATTAAAAATGTATTTAGCAGAATTAAAAAAAAAATTGTCTAAAAATAGGAAAATGTATTTAGAACACCCCACTAGGTTCTAAAACTCAACCTAGACTAATTTTAGATAAAATTCAACTAGACAAGAATATTAGATTGACATAATTAAACTGAGCTACATCTAATATTTTTTGGTTTTATCAGTTTATATCTTCACTTATATTAAGATAAAAATATTATTTATAATTAAAATAAAAGAAAACTTACTATTTGATCTCTTTTTTTAACGATTTAGTCCCTAGTATATTATATAGATTTGCTAGCAATAAGATAAATTTATAAGAAGTATTTCAAATATTAAAAATATATAAATTATTTTAGGTATAAGAAATAACAAGTCTAATTTTACAGAATCTCGGGAAATTAACATAATTTTCTCAAAATAAATTATTCACATGATACTTAAGGGCTGAACGGACAAGGTTAAACCTTTATGGCCTAATTTATTTATACTAACTGGAAATAATGAAATTTGACTATAAACAAACTCTAAGATAAAATAAGAAGAGACAATAACTAAATGAACTTGACTAACTAAATAGAACTAAGACTCTAACAACAACGACAAGCAAGTGTTGTGTTCCTTGTCCTTCCATTGCTTTGGTCAATGGCTATGATCCACTGGAGAACAAATAGCTTTTGGTTCACTGCGAAATAATACTATCTAGGAAGCATTCAAAATGAAGTACAAACTACATATTGGCAAATGCAACCCACGTTTAAAGAAAGAGGAAAATGCCACTTCATTTCATAATCATACTGGAAGAGCCTCTGGCAAAGACTCTGGGGCACCACTGCTTCCATTGAGAACGATGACATTACCCTCGGTATCAACATCAACTATAACAGAGTCACCCTCTTTGATTTCTCGAGCAAGCATCTTCTCGGCCATGCTGTCCTCCAAAAGTCGCATTATCGCTCTTCTTAAGGGCCTGGCTCCATAACTAGGATTGTAACCTTCCTCAACCACTCTGTCCCTAAATCTTTCGGTCACTTGAAGCTCGATATCTTTGGCTTTCAGTCTATCAAAGACTTCCTTCAGCATTATGTCGGCGATCTCCTTCACTTCCAGCTTAGTAAGTTGCCTGAAAACAATCATTTCATCCAGCCTATTCAAGAACTCAGGCCTGAAGTACTGTTTTAGTTCCTCAGTCACCAAGCTCTTAATTCGGTTATAACTGCTGTCCTTCTCGTCATAGTCTATGTCAAATCCTATTCTGCGGCCTCCTTTCTCGATCACACTGCTTCCAACATTTGATGTCATTATAAGAAGTGTGTTCTTGAAGTCCACAGTTCTTCCCTTACTGTCAGTTAATCTTCCATCTTCCAGGATTTGAAGCATCATATTGAATACATCTGGGTGAGCTTTCTCAATCTCATCAAAGAGTACAACAGTGTAGGGCCGACGACGAACTGCCTCAGTCAACTGACCACCTTCAGTGTAACCCACATATCCAGGAGGTGAACCAATGAGCTTGGAGACGGTGTGCCTTTCCATGAATTCACTCATATCAAGCCGAATCATGGCTTCCTCAGAGCCAAAATAGTATGCAGCCAATGCTTTCGCCAACTCAGACTTCCCCACACCAGTTGGACCAGAAAAGATGAAGCTGGCAATAGGACGATTAGGATTTTTCAATCCAACCCGGGCTCGGCGAATAGCCCGACTAATGGCTTTTACTGCTTCATCCTGACCAATGACTCGCCTATGTAGGGTCTCTTCCATCTTAAGGAGGCGGTCAGACTCATCTGTTGAGACTTTTTCCACAGGAATACCAGTCCAAGAGGACACAATGTGTTGGATGTCAACTTCAGTCACAACTGGACCTTCATCTCCTGCCTCACTCTCTGCTTTGCTCATCTCCTTGCCTTTCTCAATAAGCGCTGAGATCTGTGTCTTCAGATCCATTTCTTTATCTCGTAGTTCACCAGCCTACACAGAAATTCAAGTATTATCACAACCCAATAACTAATGCCGAAGTATAGATGAATCTGATGATCCATTCAATACATTAAAACAGGAAACAAATCCAAAAACTCATCTAAATACTTACCAAACTAAAAGGAGAACTTACTTAGAAACTACAAAGAACTCCCTACTGATGTTACTAAAACTAAGACTTCCTTTAATTAGACTAACTCGCTAGAACAAGGTGTACTTTCTTCATAAAAATATTGGTAAGATAACTATACAGGATAAATCTTTTCAGATAAAAGAAATTACCTTCTCAAAATCTTGATTGCGAACAGCTTCTTCTTTCTCCTTCACAATCTTCCTGAGCTCCTTGTCCACTTCTTTTGCTTCTTCAGGTAACTGAATTCATATATCTAGCTCAGTTAGCTAAATTATAGGAGATAGCAGATAGCTAAATTATAGGAGATAGAAGAACTGCTAACTAAGGCCTAAGGGATACCTGTGCATGTTGAAGCCGGACCCGTGAACCAGCTTCATCAATCAAATCTATAGCCTTGTCAGGCAGAAATCGATCACTGCAAGATATAGCACAATTTTCAAACACAAATAATAGGGTAAGATCAAGAGCATTTTACCCTCCAATGATACCAAGCAATTACATTACAGCCCCAAAAAAAAAAATGCAAAACAGCAAAAGAATTCAGAAAGGATTCCCAATACCACACTCCAAAAAGGGCTTACTATACCTCAAGTCAAGTCAAGGGAAAGTGGGAAACAATTAAACAAGCAAAACATTGATCAAAGTATCTTGTCCATTCCAGCAAAATTAAAATTAATTTTTTTTTAAAAAAAAATAAAGAACATGATGAAATACCTGATATATTGATATGACAACTGTGCAGCAGCTACAAGGGCTTCATCAGTATAGCGGAGCTTGTGATGAATCTCATAACGTTCTCTAAGTCCTTTTAAAATTTGTATAGTTTCATCCACTGTTGGTTCTGGAACTTTAACAGGCTGGAAACGCCTCTCCAAAGCTGGATCTTTTTCAATATGTTTTCTGTATTCATCTAATGTTGTGGCTCCTATACACTGCACAAACAATGAAGCAGAGTTTTTTACTACAGTTCCATTATAAGCAAAAGTAACAGCATTTGACCATATCTGTTCAGTTAGAATACAAATATATATATATATATATGTTTGTGTGTGTGTAAAACCAAACTCGTTCACCAGAGGTGAACAGTGATAATTTGATATTCTAAATTGAACACGATTTAAACTCCCCAACTCTAAATTGAAACATACTAGACCTACACAACAGCAACAGTTATTGGCTGCATGTCCAAATCTAGATTTATAAATGACAGCTGACCAATGCCACCTGTATTATTAATACATCTCAAATTAGGCTTAACTGTGTACAAACAAAGAAGACCTGAGATTCCTTAAGTAAATTACGGACTTCAAGAACACTGCACCAGTAGTTAATAAAAGGGGACCAACAGCTGAAGAGAAAGGCATATAATCCATCCAATATATATATATATATATATATATATCCATACCCTCTCCTCCCTCTTTTAATAACTAGAATACAAATTAATTTCAATAGGAGACAAAGCAGTATATCAATGTTGCCAAAGTCAAAGGCAAATTTACCTGCAGTTCACCTCGTGCAAGAGCTGGCTTTAATATATTTGCGGCATCAATTGCCCCTTCAGCCGCTCCTGCTCCAATCAGAGTGTGTACTTCATCAATAAAAAGTATTATCTCATCACTTTGTTTGATTTCCTCCATCAGTTTCTTTAATCTCTCCTCAAACTCTCCACGATATTTAGTGCCAGCTACAAGTAGACCCATATCAAGGGTTATAACCTAAATAATGCAGATCAGAGAAATATATTAGAAAATTAACTCACTATAAAAAACAAAAATAGATGAAAGGATAACACAAACAGTATTGATGTTCTCGTCAATCCATGTTCATAGTCAGAGATTTGATAGGATAATAACAAAGGATTTAGATACACGAAATCGCCTATGGATGGCATTTCTGAACCAACAATGAAATGCCAAAGAAAATTGAGCAGAAAAGGGTTTCACATGTTTTAGAACTCCTTAGAAATAATGGTAAATGCTCAAAGACCCAAGAACATGAAGCAACTCTCATCTTAAACGGAAATGCAAGAGTGGAGTCAATATCACACAACTAGATGACTGAAAATGATCAAGAGTGATTCAAAATTACTTTACAGAGACCCACCCAGCAATTTAAATATGTCAGATCTTACTGATGAAGAAACAGAAGTGCCCTAAATAGAACTAACATGAAAATAGAAAGCTGTACAAACAGAAATAAACTGATTTCTTCAAACCTTCTTCCCCTCAATGGTTTCAGGCACATCACCATTCGCAATCCTCTGAGCAAGACCTTCAGCAATAGCTGTCTTCCCCACACCAGGTTCTCCAATAAGACAAGGATTGTTTTTAGTACGACGACCTAAAATTTGAGTGACACGTTCAATTTGTGGCTGCCTTCCCACAACAGGGTCCAATTTTCCCTGGTGAGAGCAGGGACAAATTAATGAGGATTTTACAGGGTGAAGTATCATATACCATCCATTATGAACTATGAATTATCAAATTACCTCCTCTGCTAACTTGGTCAAATTGGTACCATACTCCTCCAAAGTTGGCATCTTATTACCACTGCTTCCTGGGCCAACAGTAGCTGTAACATTCTCTGCACTCTCACCCACCATCCGGATAACCTGATCTCATCCAGAGGATATTGATGATTAACGCAAGATCTAATAAATAACATAATGATTCACCTAACATAAACAGCTAGTGAAAAGAAGAATTGATAAGGAATTTATACTAACCTGAGTGCGAATATTTGTTGGATCAGCCCCAAGGTTCTCAAGAACACGTGCTGCTACACCCTCACCCTCACGAAGGAGACCAAGAAGCAAGTGCTCAGTACCAATATAATTGTGACCTGATAATTTTAGGATTACTCAGAAGTCCCAGCTAGCTAAAATAAAATATTACAGCTCAAAATAATTTCTATCAATTAGTGAGCCATGGAAGCACCTATTTAGATAGCCTCCCAACACAATTTTGAATGGGCTTTTAATGCAAGGTTAGTGAACAAATAAACCATGGCAACAATAAATGACATATTCAGAAGCAAATGTCTTCTACCCATACAATTACATGAGAAAAACTATGAAAAACTGGAATCACAAAGATAGATGAACAAAAGAAAGAAAATCCTGTCATATAAAAACGCTTTTTGTACATAAATGCAGAACCACCACCACCACCACCCCCTGCCCAAAAGGAAAAGAAAACAAAGAAAGCACATTAATTTTTACCAAGTTGACGGGCTTCCTCCAGTGAGAGTTCCAAAACACGCTTTGCCCGAGGAGTAAATGGAATCTCAACAGCAACAAAACCACTACCCCTTCCAATAATTTTCTCCACTTCGACACGTGCATCTTTAAGGTTGATTCCCATAGACTTTAGAACCTTAGCAGCAATACCAGTGCCTTCGCCTATGAGACCCAATAGAATCTGCTCTGTCCCGACAAAATTGTGACCAAGTCGTCTTGCTTCTTCTTGTGCAAGCATAATCACTTTAATAGCTTTCTCTGTGAAACGCTCAAACATGGCTTTAGGTACACATCTTCTGGCCCTTGCTCGCCGTGAAGAAGTTGCAATTGCCACCTTAGAATGAAAATCTTGTCCAGGTCTCAACATAATATCCAAAGGATTAACAGTCCGTAGTCCTGAGAAACTTGTTATTCTTATTCCAGGTACAGATAGAGTACTCATCATTTTAACTGATCTCTTTGATTTTCCTGATCCCCTCTGTTGAGCCTGCCTCTGCCCAGCCACTAGACCGGGGAAATTAATTGACTTAGCCAAAACTCTACTCATGATTCCTGAATAGCTTGCTGCAATAGTTGATGCCTCAGGTTAGCCCACAAGTAAAAACACTTGGAAGTTCAAATTTTTTTTTTTTTTGAAAAAAAAAAACACTCAATATCAGACAACAAAGTGTCATTTGACACCATAATACCTACATAACAAACAAATGACACTGATTATGTAGTATTTATTAAAAAAAGCTAGGTTACGGGAAATAAGATTAGAACCGTCCTCTCTACAAAACCAAGAAGCAGAAATCCACAAAGAACATCCACTCCAAAAAGAAAATCGTTTCAGAAGCTCGACCACACAAAGATCTTAAACACAAATAAACCAACTCTAAAAATAACATGCTTCAGCTTCGTTCAGTGCGTCAAAGCGTACTAACGAAAAGAAAAACGACCCGACACAATCAGTACAGTACTCAGACAAGGAAAACATTTCCCAGTTGAAGCCGGATAACACATAGTCTAATTCGAGACTTCAATCAACGAGTAACCATAATCATACAAACCACACACACTCACACACATACAGTTTCAAGGAAAACCTAATTGAAGCAAGCTTGTAGTAGCGAACCACAAAGCAATGAAACCCAAGTCACCAGAAGCCGCCCCTAAAAATATACCCTCCCGATTAATGAATTCAATCCACAAACAACCACCAAAAAAAAACAGAGATAAAAGAAATACTCAAATACCTAAAAGAGAAAGCGATTACAAGGTCGGCGAAAGTCGAAGAAGAAGAAGAAGAAAGGAAGGAACGTGTAGAACGAAAGAGGATTGGGCGATAATTCGCCCTTCACTTCTATCTATCCCTTTTTCTTAGCGTGAGACACTGATATTATTATAGCTAAAAGCGCCGTATCAACCTCCATGCACACTACCTCACGGAATCATTTCCTTCGCGTTCTCCATCGTGACCGTCCATTTCATGACGATCGTTTCTAGGTAGTGTCTAGAAAAAGGACACGTAATCTGTTAAAGACTGCTTTTTTATCCCTGCGAGTTCAATTTATTCTTATCTCGATATTGTCCCTGGATATTTTGCTCCAGTGACTATTTTGCCCTTTTGCCGTCATTTCACTTATTCAATTATTTGTGTTGTGATTTTTTTCCGGCCGAAATATATGTGTTGTGAATTACCACGGAACTTTCAGAGTTTCAGTTGTCAATTATTTTTTTTGCCCAAAAAAAATTGTCAATTGTTTTTTTATTTTTAAAATGAGGTCAAAATCTCTTTTTTTCCTTGAATTATATCATGAATTTTGTTTTAGATTATGATCTATTTTTTATTATAATTTTGCCTTCAAATCTTTCTATTTATTTTATTGTTAGTTCAAAATATAATTATGTTTAGTTTTTCTCTTTATTTTTTATATAAACAAATGAAGTAGATGATTTTTTCTATTCTTAATCATAAAATAAAGATAATCTTATAAATATTACTCTTTCTAAAAATATTTTTTTTCTCCCTGTTTACTAACTCATTTATTATCATTTATATGAGAGATAAATTAAATATCTCAAATATAAAGATTAGACATAATCACAATTAGAACTAACAATGCTATAACTTATAAATGAAGAAGTTTAAGAACCAAAATGAAAAGAATAATAATTTAGAGATGAAAATAAAATTCATCCTATAAATCAAGAATTAAAATGAGATTTTGACTTTAGTAGTTATATATTACTGAGATAATAATTGAACTTCTTCCTCCAACAGTAATTCTTAAGATAAATGCTGAAATAATAGTAATTATGAAAGAGGACATTATTATTTTTAATCTCTCTAAAAAGTTTAAGAGAGACATGATTATTTATTATCTCTTTAAATATATAGGAGAACAATCTTTCTATTTATTTTTATTTTTTTGCAATATGATAATAAGCCTAATTAGGGGGTCCAAATGACAAATGATATCCTAGGTCCAGCATGTCATTAGTCCACAAGGTGCCTTGCAAGGACAGGAAAGCCCTACGCCCTAACAGGCCGAGAGCGCCCAATAAGATAAGGAGCGTGGACGCCGCCAAAGCACTGTAAAGAATAAGGAAATATTCCATAATCAATCAGGAACCAATCAATGATCAATCCAGAATTAATCTAGATCCACAATCAATCAAGACAATCAACCTGTAAGATCTTACTCACAGATTTTGTCTTGACTCGTCATCACCATCAAGGCGCCTTGCACTAATAAGGAAGTAACGTGGAAACCAAGGATCACAATCAGATCAGTCAAAGATCACAATTAGATATCAGAGCATTAATGGCAGGATCACGCCGGATTGCTCTCCACTAGTATAAAAATGTCAGACCTCCACACTAGTCAAAGTACGCTCTAATACTCATTCAATTGGTATCCTTGAATCGCAGGGCCACCCTGTGTATTCATTGACTTCGGCCAAAGCCTAGTTCATCACAATTGATACCACACATTCGTTAATGTTTTTCTTGAAATTCCAAAAATGAAAATAAATGTATATAGTAATGCATACGAAATCGCCTTATCATCGTCTCCTAGTAACAAAATGAATCAGAAATTCAAGCAAAAAAAAACATGAATCAGAAATTAAGTTTAAAATAAAATGAAGAATTAAAGAAAAAAAAAAGAGAAAGAAAAATATCTACGTCGCTGTAGCAAAGGCGTAAACGAGACCACTTTTTGAGAAAGTCATGTTTGGTTGTTCATCTTCTTCCAAAGTTTTTTTTTTTTTTTATGTAAATGACAATTTTATAAACTAATTCGTTGACAAATTATCTGTCTTTTACTGAAAACTAATGTGTTCCACCTGGGGAAATTTTAACAAGCTACGTTTCACATTTTCTTTCTATAAAAAAAAGTATCACTTGATTCTTTTTTTTGGATTTAAGCTAATTAATATGGTGATAAATATGAAAAATAAGAAACACTTGCTTCATTGGATAATTATCTGTAATTTAATTTGTATTCATTAATAGAGAAGATAATAAATTAGTCATAAATATGAAAAAGAAAAATCATCTCAATATATAGTTCACGTTTTACTAGCTAAATATGGCATGATTATTTTTGTTTTTTTGTTGAAAATTATAATTAACTAGGGGCTTTGCGTGACTAACGGGCACGCAAATATGTATGTAAAATAAATTAAGGACTAAACCGTTAACTCAGTAAAAAAGGAGGGATCAAATAATAATTTTCCTCTTATTATTAATTTTGTACTATAGTTTTAAAATGTGGACGACCAAAAAAGAGTGGAGCCATATAATATAAGATATAGTATAGATTTAGATACAAATATAGATATGCAAATATTTAAATTTTAGAATTGATTTTATTAGTTTGTGGGTTTTTCACTTTTTCAACGGGACAGACAAGGCCCAATATGAATAGGCCCATCAAAATAGCGGATTTCCATGGCATACCCAAAATAAAAGAATAAAGCAAAATCAAGGCCCAATTTTCTTAGGCATGAAAAGGCCCAACTTCCTTTTTCAGTTTTTGTTTTATAAGTTTTATGATGGACCAAAGGAGAAAAAAAAATGTGAGGGTATAAAAATAAAAGGCCTTTCTTTGCTCTTACAAAATAATAAATAGATGTTTTTTAATAATCCAACATTTTTTTATCAAAAAAAACAAATAATCCAACATTTTATATCTTGACGCAAAAAAAAAAACTCAACATTTTATGATTGAGTCTTTTTTAAAAGTTATTTAATGATAAGTTGTGTTCTATTGCACAACTTGGTAGTAAAAATATAAAAAAGTTGCGCCTAAGAATACTATCTCCATATACTATGATTTAAAGTCACTCTTGTGTCTATGTTTTTAAAGTTTTCTATTAAACTATTTCGTTTTATTGGTACAATTGACACAAAAATAAAATACTGAGAGAATAATTGATCTAAAAAAATTTTAAGAGTACAACTGAAACTGACTCTATATTTTGGAGATATCAAGAGTATTTTTGTCAACTATTTTATGATTTGTTTATTTCCATTTGACCACACATTGTGGTATTTTTTTAAAGTAACAATAAGAGGCCTATAGGCCAAACAGAAAGAAAATAGAAAAAAAAAAAACTAGAAGCCACTAGGCAAGATAGAGCCCACAACATCATTAAACAAAATCAACCTAACACACTCAGGCGGATTATGCCAAAAAACAACATCAAAGATCAGTTTCATACCAAGGCCCGTAAAACAATCAGCCACACGATTCCCCTCCCAGAACGTGTGGGAAATCCTCACAATCCACTCTCTCTGCAACCATTGTGGTATAAAGCCTCACAATCCACCCTCACACATTGTGGTATTTTGCATCCTACTTTTAACAAAAATAACCATGTGATATCAATAAAAAAAAACTTATCTAAGTGATAAGTGATTTGGTATTTTTTTAAGTATAATTTAATTTAAAAATTTATAAATATAGTTATTCTTGTTGGAAGACTCTCTTATCATAACCAGGTGGGTGATGTGAATCAAGTGTAAATTATTCAAAGCAAATATCCATATATTGGACTAAAAAAATGTGATCATAGTAAGCAAACAATAATTCCATTGATGAATATTGCATTGTATGCTTCATTTGAATCATAAATATTTTTACACTTCATGAGGGCAGGTACTACTTGACTTTGAATCATAATAGCTATAGATAATTAAAATACTTCTTGCCTAACAGATATTTTATAAATTTGTACTCATTGGGTCATGCCAATTTTTTTTTTTTTTAAATGAGTCCAGAAATGTTGGAGTACCTATATATTTTTTTCTCTATCTCTCAATTTCTCTCTTTAAAATACACCAAAATTTATAGAATGAAATGCATAGGGTTCGGATCCTACTAACCC
This sequence comes from Chamaecrista fasciculata, assembly GCA_003254925.1. Lineage (NCBI taxonomy): Eukaryota > Viridiplantae > Streptophyta > Magnoliopsida > Fabales > Fabaceae > Chamaecrista > Chamaecrista fasciculata. The sequence continues at coordinate 128,723 of QANZ01056558.1, read as the reverse complement.
CCTCTATACCCAAACCCTTTTTTATATATGGAATACTTGTAATTTAAAAAAAATGTAAAATTTATATCATTATCCTAAAAAAGAATTTATATAAAATTTGAGATTTTGCAACCACCTTCCTTATATCGTTATCTTATAATAAATTTACATAAAATTTTGTCTTACTCTTTCAGTTGACCAAATCCAAATAAAAAAAGCTAGAACTATTGTTTTATTACTTATAATTAGGTAAAAATATTGTATATAAAATTTTGTCTTACTCTTTCAAGTCCTACCCTACAAGTAAGAGACTTAAGAGATAGAGGCAAGAAGTAGCAGAAATAGTATGGGTAATTAAGGTTGTGTGTCCCATGTTCACGAGCATAGTGAAGATATAATAAAGGAATTGATAACCCTTTTATTTATTTATTACTCTTTGAGTCTTGTCCCTCTCTCTCTGGTTTTTATATGTTCTTTGGCCATGTGTGACCATTCTTATTCCATTAAAACCGTGGTCCACTATCATCCATTCATCATGATTTATTACACTATTACTTCTCATAGATTTTGTGGAGCCCCATTTTTTTTTTTTAGTCTACACTTTTTAGTATCGGTTAAAAGTTAAGAAATTAATATATTTTTAATTTTTTTGTCCCTATTAACTAATTCTCATAAAAATAAGCTCAAGAAATAAATTATATGAAATTTACAAATTTTAAGAATTAAAATATATAAATTATATTTGAAAAATTAAGTTGTCAACTTATATATCTTTCGATAATAAATTATATGTTTATTCATGATTCTTTTCATTAAACCTTTTTAACCAATGCTCTTGAAGTTAAATTAAAAAGTATTGTTACGTTTAGAGATCCAAGATTGTCCTTTTTTAAAATTATATTCTATTCATGATTCTTTTCATTAAACCTTTTTAACCAATGCTCTTGAAGTTAAATTAAAAAGTATTGTTACGTTTAGAGATCCAAGATTGCCCTTTTTTTTTCCTTCCAAATATTAGTTTGGCAAAACATGAGTTGGTGTGTTTAACGTTTGGGATCAGTTTTAGTTATACCTCCAATATTTGTTTTGTGACAGTTATGCCTCAACGTTTCACATTGTTGTCAATTATACCCTAACCTCAAATTTTCTTAGCCAAAGTCTTATTTTAGTCCCTCAGGTTTGCTCAAAGTTTCATTTTGGTCCCTCAGTTCAAATTCCTTCATTCATCATCATCTTCACCACCACCACCACCATCACCGTCCGCAGTAGCAGCAACACCACCACCACTGCCGAGCTTTTTCGGGGAGGTTCGTCTTCTCCGGCGAACTTTCTGGCGAGATACACAACGGCTTCGACGACTACGAAAACGCCTAATCCAAAGTTTTTTTACTTCCTGAGTTCAACGGCAGCCTGCATTTTGCGAACAAATGACCGAAAATATGATTTTTCGGCGATTGTGTAATTTTTCGGCAACTATGTAATTTTTTGGCGACTTGCCAGTCATTTTTTTCGCAAATGGAGGCCGTCATTGAACTCAGGAGGTAAAAAACCCTTGAATTAGGAGTTTTCGTAGTCGTTGGAGTCGCCTTGTATCTCGCCGAAAAAGGTCGGCGGTGGTGGTGGTGGTGTTGCTGCTGTTGCTGACGGTGGTGGTGGTAGTGGTGAAGATGATGAATAAAGGACTTTGAGCTGAGGGACCAAAACAAAAATTTTAACAAACTTGAGGGACTAAAATAGGACTTTGGCCAGAAAAAATTGAGGTTAGAGTATAAAACAAACGTTGGGGCATAACTGAAACTGATACCAAACGTTAGGGGCACTAACACATCTTTTGCCTATTAGTTTTTTTTTAAAAGAGATTGAAGAATTGAAGGAGAAGAGGCTTCTCTACTTTTTTTTTTTGGTCCCAAAAGCTTCTCCAAAATTAAATAGGTCCAAATCTTATTTTGATTATCGAATTATAGGATGCATTATGTTTTGATCTTATTTTTTTAATTACGTTTTGACCCTCAAATATTTTTATTTGTCTTACCGTTAATTTAGAATGTATTTTCATATGATTTTTTATGTTTTATTTGAGCTAAACATTTGATTTGAATAATTTTTCTCTCACATGTATCTTATAAATTATAAAAAATTAAAATTAATAATATACTCAATTATTAATTTTAAAAATTATAAAATTAATAATATAATTCTTAAAAAATTAAAATACATAATTCAATTCTTAAAAAATTAAAATAATATACTCTTTAGTTATTAAAAATTAAATAATATATTTTTTGGCTATAAAAATAATTAAAATATATATTAATTAAATATTTTAATAATTAATCTGTGTATTTTAACTTTTTTATTTGATAGAGAATATTTTAATATTTTAAAAATTAAATTATTAACTAATTAATCTTCTAATAATTGAATTATTAATTCACTTTATAACTATTTTTAGCTTATAGTCGAAAAGTCGAAGATATGCGACTATTACGTACATCGTGACAGATTTATGCAGACACGAAACGAAAAGTGTTCTCTCTCATCATTATCAATTATCAAACTTTGTCATGACATGAGTTCGTTATCCAATCTTCAAAATCAACACTTTTCTACTTTCTACCAAAAAAACAAAAAAACACCAAAATGCAAATACACTTCCAAGTGGATGCACATAACATTTTTTAGTTTTTAATTTGTGCAAATAGGACCTATAAGTTTTCAATTACGTACAAATAGTACCCTTCTGTTAAACTTCTATTTATTTAGTCTGTTAAGTGCCACATCAGTGAGGGTATAATAGTAATTTTATGAAAAACCTAGGCCAAAGTCTAATTTTGGTCCCTCAAGCTTGCTCAAAGTTCCGTTTTAATTCCTAAATTTTTCAAAAAATTCCACCATTAGTCCCTCTCCAATTTCCGTCCAATTTTTCCGGTAAATAAAAGAAAAATTGGTTTACATTCCCTAAAAGTTTTATTTTTTTTTGAATTAAGGTCATTTCTTTTAATAATAGGACCAAAATGAAAGAAAAAATAAACAAATCAGGATTTGAAACAATTTTGCCCAAAAAAAGGAACCCTACCGAATCGACTATTCTCCTTCTTCTTCAATCACGACACCGTTCTTCTTCTTCCTTCATTATAGCTGGCGATGGATCCTCAAATCCCAACACCTTGCCCTTAAATTAAATCACAACACCTTCTCTCTGCTCAAAGATCCTCACTTCCTCAATTTCTCATTGCCCTTGCAAATTCCCAGGTTTTTTAACTGAAACTCCCCAAAATGGAATTTTTTTGAAACTTTGGGAATTAAAACGGAACTTTGAGCAAGTTTGAGGGACTAAATAGAACTTTGACCTAGGTTTTTTATAAAATTACTATTATATCTTCACTGATGTGGCACTTATCAGACTAAATAAACAGAAGTTTAACAGAAGGATGTTATTTGCACGTAATTGAAAATCCAGAGGTCCTATTTGCATAAATTGAAAACTCAAGAGTGTTATGTGCACCCAACCTAAAACTCAGAGAGTGTCCAAAAAAGAAATAAGACTTTTGTATCATTATATATAAATATTAAAATTAAATCTAATATTAAAATAAAAATTTAAGAAAGTGTAAAAAGTTATTCAAATTTTAGAATAAAGTTTGATTAAACTTTCTTTCTAATATTAAAATAAGTAGTAAAAATTAAAAATAAATATTTAACTTCATTAAACACATTGCCCTTGTGTGCCAATACAATTAGACAACATCAATAATTCGGAGAGTATTAGTAATAAAATAATAATGGGTTTTGTTACAAAAATTAGATAATTGCAGTCATTTTTTTATTACACAAAAAATTTATGTGGTTTGATCTATTTATAAAAAGGATCATTGTGGTTTAAAAAGTGGTAAATAATGGCATGTGGTTTGCTTCGTTAACAAAAAGGAGTTTATGAGGTATTTGCCATCTAAAACCAATGGAATTAGGATAATATGCAACTCATGTGACTCATTTTCACATACTCAATCTGTAATTTCTGAGGATTAGGGTTCGAGAATGGAAAAAAATGGCCAGAATGAGAGTTAAGGTTTGCAAGTATGTGGAGATAGGGTTCGATTTCTACACAATAGAGGAGAAATTAAGGGTTGGGTATGTGAAAATGGGTCACGTGAGTTGCACGTTGTTCTAATTTCGTTAGTTTTGGATGACAAATACCTCCTGCGAGCCTTTTTGTTAATAGAGCAAACCACAGACCTTTATTTATCACTTTTTAAACTACAAAGACCCTTTCGATAAATGAGTCAAACCATAGAGACCTTATGTATACTTTTTTTTTTTAATCTCAATCTCTCTTCTCACTCCCTTTTATTAAAAATTAAAAATGAAAAAAAAATTGTCAAATCACCCCATACAACTGTACAAGGTTGATCTGACACTAGTAGCTTTTTATAGCATTTTTCAATAATAATTACAGTAATTAATTATGAGTTTTGTAACCATATTAATATAATTTTTAAATTTTAAATTATGAGTTATTTAAACAATAGATTATTTTAAACACATTTTAAAAGAAAAAAAATAAAGTATAGACAGTTACTCAAATTTTTAAATAATTTGTTTATTCTTTTAAATATTAGAAAAAAGTAATAAAATAAGTAATCACATTTATCATGTATCATTTTTTAAAAAGACATTTTAATAATATTTCAAATTTTAAAAATTATGAAAGTATGAAAAGTTGTTCAGTTTTTATGTAACGTTTATTACTTTTTATTCTTTTTTTTATTAACCTAAATAATTAGTAAAAAGTTATCAGTTTCCTTGATCACATTTTTCATGTAGCAGGTTGAATTATATTTTTCTGCAGTACTAATGTTAATACGGCAGATTCTTTTCAAAAAAAAAATTAATACGGCAGATTCAATGATTAAGATAACTATAATAAATTATAATTTTAACGAACTTAATACTAATAATTTTAACAAACCTAATATTAATATGGTGGATTCTTACCGCTGGTTGTGCCTCTTTTTGTTGCTTATCGTTTTGCTTGTCCTTTTGTTTATAAAAAAAAAATAATACTAATATTAGTTTCCTTGATCACATTTTAACGAACTTACTAATATAATTTTTGAAACTTAAATTATAAATTATTTATATAATAAATCATTTTAATTATATTTAAAAATGAAAGGTTAAGAAAATATGAGACAATTTGTTAAAGAGTAAAAAAATTAACAATTTGGTATATGAAAAATTATATAGAAGACAACTTGGTCTCTATAAAAAATTAAAATACACAATTAAATTTCTGAAAAATCTCAACAATATGCTCATTAGTAATCTTTAAAATTAAATAATGTACTCTTTAGTTCATAAAAAGAACTAACAAGTATATTATTTAATTTTTATAATAGACTAAATTGTGTATTCAATTTTTTAAAATTTGAATTATCAACTCAAAAATCTTTTAAATATCAAATTGTTAGTTTACTTGTTGTCAAATTTTTTTTGTTGGGTAGTAATTTCTATTTGTTTTTATTCTAAGATAAATAAGTAGAAAAAAGGAAAAAGATCTTCAACTACTTTAATCACATTTCTCGTGTAGGTCAATGATAGTAAGGCAAGTTCAATGATTTAGATAACGTCAATAACTTGCTTAATCACATTTCTCGTGTAGGTTCAAACACATATTTTTTGTACCATATTAACATTAAGCCAATCTTAATATTCAAATAACGACAATAATTTCATTAATATCGCACATTTCTCGTATAGCTTCAATCACATTTTTCATGTAGCGCCAATAACAATAAGCTGCTTTTTTAAATAAAAAAAATAACAATAAGCTGCCTTTTTAAATAAAAAAAAAAATAACAATAGCTGCCTTAATGATTTAAATAACGACAACAACTTCCTTAATCGCATTTCTCGTGTTGCGCCAATAATAGTTAAGTTATCAGGCAAAATAAAAAAATAAAAAAATGTTAAGTTAGCCTCAATGATTAAGATAACGGTGATAATCTAATAATAGTAACTAATTATGAGTCTTCCATACTTTAACCTGCAACGTAACTTACTAATATTATTTTTATATTATTCAAAATAATAAATTACTTTAATCATAATTTTAAAAAATAAACAATGATTTTTTTAAAACATTATGATATATTATACGATTTTCATAAAAAGAATTATCGGGTTTCAAGATTATATAAGATAGTATAAAATTAAATATGAAATATAAGATACTAACACCATAAAAAACAAGTTTAGGATAACAATTTTCGTTGTTCGTTTGGCGATTCTGATTTATTCAGAGTCGACGCGCATCATATAAAGTAGATGAGGTAGTTGCATATTCAAATTTTCGAAATCTTAGTCTTAATTAAAATGATACAAAATTACTTAATACTTTGAACTAAGTTGATATAATTAGTTAAGGTCTGGGCTCTTACCCCATAAAGTTGATATGAGTAAATTTCTCGTAAATACTCAAAGAGGTCGAGAAATATTATTCTTTGACTCTAATAAATTTTTTTTTGTTAAAAAAAAATTATTGGCTTCTATTATTTGAAGTAGTTTTATTTGAGAGACTATTAATAATTAAATGTGGACAATCTAGTATTATCAATTTAGCACTAAAATTTGTGAAGTAGTGACTTCAGCATCCATCATGATATTGACAACTATGACAGTGTAACGTTCAAAGTCTGTTTTATTGTCATGATGATGGTTTCTAAAAAAAAATGAGGTTCCATTTCTCACAAAAATCCATTGTCCTTTTCCTCCTCCTCCTCCTTCTCTCTCTCTCTCTCTCTCTCTCTCTCTCTCTCTCTCTCTCTTTATAACTCCTCTTTTCCTCTGCAAACTCACCAGATTTTCCCCTTTCTTTCTTCCCTTATATCCTTCTCCTCTTCTTCATTCCCCTGAAAAAACCCATTAGAAATATAGAAGAGTCTCCCATTAATCCCAAAAAAATGAACTCTTCTGCTTCTTCTTCGTGGACTCTGAACTTGAGCAAGAACAACAACAAGAACAACAACGACGGCGATTTGGGTTCTCTGTGTAATTTCAAACCCGTTATCGACGACGAGGAGTGGTATATGGCCAATATTGGCATCCAAAATCATCAAGACATCTCTGTCTACCCAGATTCTCTTTTGCTTCAAGCAATCGATTCGTCTTCTTCCTGCTCTCCCTCTCCCTCTGTTTTCAGCCCCAATAATCATAATAGTAATAATCCCATGGCTTCTCTTCTTAATGCCGTCGTCCCCACCAATAATCTCGACATGGGGTTTCTTGATTCTCATACGAGTTCAAATCCGCCGTCGATTTTGGGGGGTTTCGGTGAGATGAATCCTAATCCGAATCATCATGCTCTGTTTTTGAATAGGTCGAGAATGGTGCGACCGCTTGAGTCGTTGTCGTCGTTGCCGCCGTTGGGGGCGGCGCAATCGACGCTGTTTCAGAAGAGGGTGGCGGCGGCTCATCGGAGAAATTTGGGGCTGAGTGATAATGATACGAATGTGGGAGAAAAAAGGAAGGAATTCGAACAAGTTAGTTTTCAGAATGTGTCGTCTGGATTGAACTATGATTCTGATGAAGTCACTGAGATTAATAATAATAATAATAATAATGGAGGGAAGAATAATAGTAATAATAATACTGTCACCGGCGGAGATCAGAAAGTGAAGAAGAAGGGAATGCCGGCGAAGAATCTGATGGCTGAACGACGTCGTCGCAAGAAGCTCAATGATAGACTCTATTTGCTCAGATCCGTTGTTCCAAAAATTAGCAAGGTCACAAAATTTCCTACCTAGTAATTAATGATCTTCTTTTTCCTTTCATTTTTTTTGTTAAATTTTTTATCAACTAAAACAGAGAAGTGCCCCCTAGCTTTCAAATACTTGTGATCTTTTCTTTTTTTGGGTCAGAGTATATACTTGAGCTTGTGCTTCAAATACTTTAAATTTTTAGCTCTGTACTCTGATCATTCCACAAATTATTAAGTCTATTTAGGCCCACTTTTCATCACATTCTACCTTTATTCTTTTCAAAGGGGTAATTCTTTATTTGGAACTAATGAATGCTTGTATGCTATTTCTAGAAACCAAACCCCATGAAAACTTATGCTTAATGATGGGGGTATACATACATACATACATACATACATTCATGAACATGCCTTAAAATGAGGGACTAAATTAATAATTCAATCGGTTTAATACATGAATTATATAATAGATGGACAGGGCTTCAATCCTTGGGGATGCAATTGACTATCTGAGGGAACTGAAGCAAAAGATCAATGAACTGCAGAGTGAAATGGAGACATCACCAACACCAACACCAACTGGGTCATCACTCACAGTCACACCTTCTTCCTCATCCTTCCAACCCTTAACACCAACTGCAACAACCCCTAATGCTAATAATAATGCCCAAACCTCTATGGTATCTTTGCATCACATGTCTCTATATGTTGCTATTCACATTTTTTTAATCCTTCAATTTGTCTTCAAATTACTATTCAATCTCTGAATATTAGAAATATATATACTTTTTTGATACTTAATTTTTTCTATAAACATAAACTATTTAGTCCCCTGAAACATTATCTGTTGGAATTGAATAGTTGATGTTTGTAATAAAATTAGAGACTGAAAAGTGTATTCCTAATATTTAGGGAGTAAATTATAATGATATATATGATGATGTGAAGGTTGAGGTTGGATTGAGAGAAGGAAGAGGAGTGAATGTGCATATGTATTGTGCATGGAAGCCTGGGATATTACTGTCAACCATGAGAGCTTTGGATGAAATTGGCTTAGACATTCAGCAAGCTGTCATTAGCTGTTTCAATGGTTTTTCTTTGGATATCTTCCGAGCTGAGGTCTGCTTGGTATGTACTATTCTCTCTCTCTCTCTCATCATTCATTCTTTCATCATTGATCACAAGCAGTTAGCATTAAATGTGAGTTCATCACTGCTGCTCATCTACTCTGCTATGCTTGGCTGTTATTAACGGATATATATACTTGGTCTTCATCAAAAAGGATTAATGAATTTGATGATGACAAAACTCGTTTAATTAGACCGAGTTAATCGGTTTGTATTAACGACATGAACTAACAAAATCAGTTTACTTAGTTTGTATTAAGTATTAACGATACTTAACGACTCGATCTAATATAATCAATTTAATTAATTTGTATTAACGACTAGATTAAACATAATCAATTTAATTGGTTTGTATTAATGACTCGATCTAACAGAATTATTTTAATTGGTTTATATTAACCACTCAATCTAACAAAATCGATTTAGTTAGATAACGACAAAAGTCATTCAATCAATTTTAAGGAATATTAGTTGTATATTGAAAATCTAAATATGACCCAGATTTTATAAATAATATTAATACTCCCTCCGGTTCTATATATATATATATATATATATGATGTTTTAAAGAATTATTTTTGTTTCAAAATATTGATGTTTTAAAAATTCAAGAGAATATTAATTATTTTTGTACCATTCTACCCCTATTAAATATAATAGAGTCATAAATGAATAAATATTTTCCCAAGTAAAATTGTGAGAATATTTCAATTTGGTTGGAGGAATTTAATGAGTAATGAAAGTTATTATTGACTTATGTGACTAACTAAGAGTTATTTAATAGGGATAATTTAGTCATTTTACCTTATTTTTCTCTTCATTCTAGGTGGACTAATCATTTTCTTAATCTGTGTGTAAAAACCTTAAACACCAGATATATAGAACCAGAAGGAGTAGCTTTTTATTTTCTCAATTTTCCAAGACTAAAATATCCTAAGGGCACTTGTTAGTTTAACTCTAATTTTAATCCAGAGAGTCATTTTGGACACACTTAATTTGAATTAAATTCGATAGTTTTTTTTTAAAATTAATATTCTTAATTAATCTAACGTTTAACATAAAACATCAAATTATCAAAATCAAAGAGTTTGATTTTTTAAAAAAATAATTTGAATATCTCTAGCTAGCTATTATCATTAATTATGTAGTGCTATGAAATTAAAATGAAAGTGATGATGATGATTGTGTGTGTGTGTTTCAGAAATGGAAGGAAGGGCAAGAAGTGCATCCTGATCAAATCAAGGCAATACTGTCGGAATCAGCTGGCATCTACACCACAATGGTCGTCTAGTTCTTCTTCAAGCTAGTACAAGCAACCAAAACCTACCTAGCTCCCTACCATATATATATATATATAGTTCATGCATGTTATTTGCAAATTCTAATAACTTAAAATTAATGATGCCTTGCATTGCAACTTTGAATTTCTTTTCAGTTTAAGACTTCATGTAATTTAGATATGGATTCTTATTTCTACCAGTTTAATAGCTTTGTCGATGCATGCTAGAATTTTCATTTGAGCAAATCCCTTTATTTTTAACTTTCAAGCCATCATTTTCTATTAAAGAGAGAGATATGACATATATCTAAGGGATTTTTTTGAAAAAGTCTGGTTATTTATACTGTTGGATCACCTTGTGAATGGGATGATCCAATTTTTTCATTGCTTTTAAAATTTTTTGTTAAAAAAAATTGAAGAGAGAGAAAGACACATTCATTTAATTGTTGTGGCACCTGTTTGTTCTATATCATTGCCCTATATCTAATATATTAGTACAACTTCCTAAAAATAAGAAAAATGATTAGAAAATTAAAAAATGATTAGTAAACTAACATGCACACACATCTCACTATTCAAGATAATTCATATTTCTTATATGTTGATTGAGTCATATCACTTTGTGCAATAAAAACACAAATATGAAACCTCTAAAATGCGTCTCAAAATTCATGTTTGGTTTATCTACAATACACTAATAAGGAGAAGCCTAATTTCACCCACACTTCTCTCTATCCAAACTTACATAAGTATATATATGTCATATAATTTTTTGGAAGTATATCATATTTTTCTTATATATATCTTGTAGGTACAACCCATACATATATTTTACCCACACATTACTCACTTTAAATTGCTTTCAATAGCATATCTTGAATGTGTGAGTATATATATATTATTGGAGCATCAAGTCAAGAGAACACCATTACATTCACTTCCATATATGTATAATTAATTGTCTTCAATGCGTAGTATTTAATGCCTTCAAAGTCCATGTAGTAAAACCATATTTATATGTATGGATGATGATGTTTATAATGATATTAATTTTTATTTTATTATTTTATAATAATATCCAACAAAAGTACAGTTACAAAATTATAGTGAAATTCCTGACAATGATTGGATTGGATCACTTGAGTGTTGCTTCATTATTGAAACTGAAGTTATTTGTTAGTATTCAGAGAAATCAGATTTTTTTTTGGCCAAGTAAGACTTTTTTTTGCCAAAGCCAAGTATTTTTTTTATTTAAGAACAAGGCCTAGACATTAGGAACTATAAAATTAATAAAGGGGAAGGGGAATTGCATAAATTAAAACGGAGGTTGAAAGCATGCGGAATTGAGCAGATTCTGTAGTCGTTGGCGCTGCAAATTCTTCTGATGTCTTGAACCAGAGTCTCATCCTTGTAATTACTAGTCTTGTTGTTGAAAAACTCTGGGCGAACCTTCTGCAGATGCCCTTGAACTGATCAGATCCCTTGGCGTTGGAGATTAAGTAAGTAGTCACGAACTCCTCTGAGGATAGTCTTATTAATTTGTCTCGAGTCTTCTTCCTGGCATGTGTAGGAGAGGAGAGCCATTCCATCATAAATGTAAAACGCACCAAACAAGTTTTTGCCCAGTTTACTGTTCTTCCACCAGGCAAAGTAAATATTCCAAGCATAGTCCTTGTTATAATGGATGTACTCGTGGGGATTCCGGCTCTTGATTGTATGGTTCCTTGACAGCATATTTTTGCTCTCCTTCAGTTGCTTCTGATATAGTGTCATGGACTCCCATTTGCTCCAAACATCTTTGCTAGCGATGACCTTATGTTGGAATCTTACCTCATTCCGATGAGTGTAGAGGGCCCAGGCAAAGGTTAGAATGTCAACGAAGATGTCCTTGTGGTCGTCATTTTTGTCACATTGTTGGAGCAGGGTACTTATCCAGTGTTGAAAACCGTCAGGGGCAGTAGAGGTTGGTCTGATGCTGAGTGACGAGCCCAGCCAGGTCCTCCTGGCGAAAGGGCAGTCTCAAAATAAGTGGTCATCATTTTCAATAACGTCACAGCCAAAAACACATAGCCCGTCAATGGTAAACTTCTTTTTGAGGAGATTTGCTTCGAGAGGGAGTGAGTTGTTGAGGAACTTCCACCCAAAAAGTAGGATCTTTGGGGGGCATTGCAGTTTCCAAAAAACATCCCAATTGTGGTGTGTCGTGAGATCCTCCTTGGTGAGACTTAAATATTCCTTTCGAACATTATAGGTTCCATCACTGGATTTCTTCCAAACCAGTCTGTTTTGAATTCCTGTCTTTAAAACAGGGAATTGCATTATAATGGAGACGTTGTGGGGATTATAGTATCTAGAGAGCTGAGTTGTGTCCCAATTCCCGTCGGCATCTAGCAAATGATTAAGGGTAAAATCATCTTCAGCGATGAAATCAGGTAGTATCCAGTTTCTACTGTGGAGATGGATGACCATTGCCTATACGCCATTCGCAATCATTAAGGATTTGGTTGATTATGTTACAAATTGGTCTAGCTAGTGTCGAGGCCGTGGGATCACATTGGAACTGGTTACAGGTATATTTTTGCAGTATTTCCCATAAAAAACTGCAGAAGCATAATTAATACATTGCAGCCTTTGTCATTATAAACTTTGTCTTATGGCTACGGAAAGTAACGTGTAACTTAAAATTTCAACAAAAAGCTCTTACAGTCTTACTGAAAACAACAAATTAAATTAGATGTGAGAATGGTTAATAATCCTATTTTTTTCATGGAAAATTTAAGCATATCAAAGTTAAGTATCATATAATTTATAAAAGGATTTATCTAATATATGCCTTTAGGGCATATTTTAAGGTTTCTTCTGATTGGTTAGTAGAGCATCTCATATCTTGAAATCTACGAAAATTCATTTAAAAGATAATTTTTAATGTTTAAAAATTCACTTGACCAATCAAAAGAAACCTTAACATGTGCCCTTAAACACATGTTAGAAGGACCCTTTATAAAATTTGAGAAGGATGGTTAAGTTTTCTAATTTCTTGTTACATTACTTAGTTGAGAAAAGAAATAGTAGTAAATCTTTTCCAGCAAAGGTTTACAGATAAACAAATTCGAAGATCTCAAGAAAAAAATATGGTATGCTACATAAATATTACATTTGGAGCGATGAATGATTATTATAAATTTTTTTTTTTTGGCCATTAGATTATTATAAAGTTATGTATTACGCCGTATTTATCTTTTTATATATTTTATGATGTAATGGATAAACATTGTATTTATTTTCGATTAATTATGTAATAAGATTATTTTTACCTTGGAAACGGATCATATCTCCTTAATTAACTTTAGTCAAGAATAGTCTTAAAATATAGTTTTATTTGATTTTTATCATTATTATTATCTTGAACAATTGATTGTAATGATTTCTTTCATATTTATCCTAATAAAGTAATAAATGAATTCATAGAGAGAGACATAAATTTTTATAGTTAATCATAAATTTGAGATAAATTTATGATATATTTTTAATTTTTTTTATTTTATCAACTTATTATTAAAACATATATGAAAGAAAAATAGTTCAAAATTCAAATACAACATAATTCCAACATGAATGCTATATGCTCCCTTTTCTTGTGATAAAGTGCAGTCTCTTCTTCTACAACCATCACATAAAAATAATGGAGAATATTCCTTCAAACACCATTAAGAGATTTATATATGATTGGATTTAAGGAGGGGAGGGAGGAGATTGGAGGGGGAGGGAAGAAAAGATAGAGAAAGAAAATAGAGTACATAAAATAATAAAGAGTATCTGACATATACTTTCTTTTTCTATCTTTTCTTATTTCTCTAAATTGTAACAAATGCACCGACCATTATGCGTAGGATCTAGATTCGATCTATATATATGTTTCCTTCAATATTGCCATTAATATTGCTGCTACCACCATTTATGCCTCATTACTATTGGGAGTGATCTGCCCAGTAACATGCACATGCGTTAGTGAAATCAAACTCTAGACAATTACTACTACCTTATCGCACTTTGACCGTTATAGGCAATTAGCCTCATCCACACTTCATATGTAATGAAGCTATCCTAGATCATTAGATTAATCATTTTACAAACAAGTTAAAACTAAGCAAAGGCCGCAAAAAATTGCTTATTTCAATACTTTTTTCTCGAGTAGTTTCAAACACGTACAAGAGCAAATTGTATTTAGCCAAATATCAAAGTACTAAGAAGAAAGACCAAAATTAAATAATTGTGATAATTAGAATCTTGAGTAAGGGTGCAATTATTTTTTTTTCAAAAAATAATTTTGTATCTTTGCTTAAAAGTAGGGGTTACAATTTTTTACTTCCTCTAAAAACAACTTTTTTGTTGTGAGAAAGAAAAAAGATTAGGTGAATTGGGCCCCACTGGCTCACCAAGATCATGACATACCTCCAGGTTTTATGAAGCACTTATAGAGACGTACTTACAAATTGTCTACCAACAAGATCCTCATATTGGCAGTGAGAATTGAATTCACGAGTTTATAAATTATAAATAAACTCCTTACCGACTGGACTAGCCATTGTCGGCATCTAAAAATAACTTTTGTTATCACTTAAAAACAAGTTGTAAGAAAATAAACTTGGCCAATCAGCTTTAATTTTTTTAAATAAACTCTTAAAAATTGAAAAAAAGAAAAGAAAAGGGAAAGAAAAACCTTCTTCGGCTCCAAAATCTTAGCCAACCAGGGTAAGAATGTCTGGGCGAATCAGTATTGTCAAGGCTTGGTGCTTCTGAGATATGTTGAAATTCACACGATCTCAGGAACATTGAACCTAGCAAATCTGTCAAAACTCAAACCAACACCACTGGATAAGAACTTAAGATCCACGTTTCAGGAACTTCTAGCAAAAATCTGACTTAAACATGGTATACTAATAATAATAATAATAATAATAATAACAACAACAACAACAATAACCAGGCTACTAAATTACATGCCGCCCTTAGCCTATAGAACACATGCTAAAGATCATGCAATCTACAAGACTTGAAGAGGATGAAACTATGCTCCAAAACACATCCCATCACATCCTTCAATCCATATGACATTTAGTATATATACTATTGCACTGTACACACGACCCAACAGGTCAACCCATCAATTTCCTGTTTCCATAGACCATAATAGGTTACTTCGTTCTTCCAAAGACTAGTTGGTACTTTTGGTATTCAGATTCCTCAAGTACCATGGCACAAATTGTGTATAGGATTCATTATGCGACATCCATTTTTTGACTGAGAATTGTGAATTGTCTACTATATGCTCTGTAGTCATGTCACTATCTGCTTGTCAAGAGAGCGAGAACATCATTGCCGACGGAGGCAGATTCTGATGCAAGCTTAAGTGGAGAATTGCCTTCTTCATCTGTGGCATGTGGATCAGCCCCCCTACGAAAAAATTGAAACTCAATTGTGTTCAAACAATTTTTAGATAAAACTGTTAGAGATACCAAAAGTCTCATATTAGAGAAATAAGAGAAAGTTAAAAGATATATACTATATAGTGGGGGAGAATACTATACTAATTTTCCATAAGCATTTTAGACAAATAGCATTCTCCACATCCATACATTTATACAAAGCCAGCACTTTAGACTCTAACACACAAACTTGGATAGGGACTATACAATTTTAACATGGTATTAGAGTCTAATGAGTAATGACCCACAGCCCAAAAAAATGAGATCAATGGTAAAAAAAAAATTGTGGTCTTTGAGGTTTAAAAAAGAGTACAAGTCCAGCCAAAAGAAAAGAAAAGAAGAGACTTGAGACCACTGATACTCATAAAAGAACACAAGCAGGCATTTTGAACAAATGACATCCTCTATCACACAAACATGGACCCATCAAGTTTCAACAAAAACCTACCTTATATAAACATACATCTATACCATGCGGGCCCTATTTAATTATTATTTAGTTATTGGTTTGGGAACCAATAACAATACAACATGTACTCAAATGTTCTAGCTAGACCTCTAGCCAAAGAACTAAGAAATGGAATTATTTGCTTGTGAATCCTGATTATGTAGAAACTAACCACAGCAAGAGGAGATAAGCATGAACTTAATAGCCATGATGCCACGTTGAAGGCATATATAACAGATAATATTGTTACCTCATAAGAAGCAATTTCGCAACTCCGGTGTTCCCATTAATAATACAGTAATGCAGTGGTGTGCGACCTCTTGAATCGGAAGCATTTACATCTGCACCATATTGTAAGAGCAGCTCCACCATGCCAGCGTCAGCAGTTAGGCATGCCAGGTGAAGCACACTAGAACCATCTAATATGTCCTCTATTGGCTGATTTTCACTTTTAGATTGAGATTTTGAATGACTTGAAGAAGGCATATCAAAAGCATCACCTATGTTTACCAAAAAAAAAAAGCATCACCTATAAATGAGGTTACTTATTAACCACCGAGGACCTCCTGCTTTCCCAGCATTAAATCTTTCATGAGTTAAAGAGGTAAAACTAAGACATACCATAATATTCTTGCCCACTGACAGCATTGACATCCAAATTGGACTTCACAATATGCTGATACACTGCTTTCTTGTCATTGGTGCAGACGCTTTCCCACAACTGTTGCGCCACTGAAAGGAGATGGTGGTTATCTTTTATCTGTTGAACAAAGACTTTCTCCGAATACTGCAGCAAGAGAAGGCATCCAGTCAAATCTCCCACACAGGATTCTTATGAAATAGTAGAGATTTTTTATGGTCAAAGAAACTCAAGTAAACCTCATCTAAGTTTGAATAAGCAAAATCCAAAAAGTAAGAAACAGCGAGTATTTACTATTTCACAAAAAAAGAAAAAATGTCAACGAGCAACCGTAGACTGCACTATGCTCACTCTCAGATGTATGACATGTACAAATAAAAACTGGATGGCCAATTTTACAGCTGTTCACTTTACATACTATAAACTGAGACAAAAAGGAAAAAATTGCATAAACAAGATTCTATGTGGAAGAGGTTGAGAAATTGAGTGAGCAAATGAGGACAGAAATGAAGCAATTAACATGAGCACATTACTCAAAACTCCCTATATATGTTCACAAGATAATGTGGCTCCAACTTTAATAATAGGTAAACTTTCCAGCAATTCCTTTTATTGATGGGCTAAAAACTCACTTGAAAGATATCATATAGGTCAAAAAACAGGCTGCTTGAAAATTATATAGAGGATGCAGGGATCTGCATAGAGTACCCAACTTTTTATAGTAGTTTGTACTCCATACCTCAGAAAGCAGATAATCATAGATTACTTAATCACCTTGCTGTTTCTTGGGAAATCTTCAAGCATGTCAAACTAGTAAAGGTACTATATATCTACTGATTCTCTAAGTGGAAAAACATGAGCTAAGAAATCTTTACTTTGATGACTTTGAAAGATTCATTTAACTTCCTCAATATTTCTTAGTAGGAAGCCCTTTCTTCCCTTGTCTTTCCCAGTTACACTGGGTCCCAGTTGGCCCTTTATCAATAGGGCATGTTTGCCGTCTCCTCCCCTGAATTCCTTTCTGCACTTGATGCCTAGCCTCAGGAATGAAAAGTCAATGGTCCTGGTTTAGTTACTTATAAGGAGCTACTTCCTTACCACTTTCCAAAGCGAAGGTATCATACTAATTAAGCAAAACACTAGGTACAGTCATCCTTTGACAAGCAAATCATTCGCACCTGACTTTATCAAAATTAATAGGATATAGCAAAGAGAGAAACTAAAAAAACTGATTACCTTAGCGTGAATGAACCTCTCTTTCAATGAAATAGAATCACCATGTTCAGGTTTCCTCGCATGAAACAACTTGTTTCTGTTGATGTTGGATGAACTATATCATTAGAGCATCACCAAAATATGTTGACATATTTAAATCCATCAATTTTGAAAACGCTTACCCAACATTTTTCTCATTAAGTGGCATATTACTTCTTGGATGCAGTAGCTCTTCCCAAACCGAGTTTGCGAAATGATTACCCAGTGACTGAAACATGGTTAAGACATAGGGATCCCATACTTTCACATCAAGTGTCAGCGATCTTACCTGCAGAAGATGTTCTCCAATTTAGCTGCAAATATGAGAATTTAGAGGAGACTAAACTTTTTTCCCTTAATGATAATAAAACACTCGTACAAATATTATAAAGGAGTGTTGAAAAGAAAAGAAAAAAAATGTGAAGGCAATATAAGTCCAGAGTTTCACAATAAATCTCTAGTTAATTGCCAATCTTTCTTGTAAGATTTAAATTAACGTGTCCTAGAGGACATTCAGTAAGAAATGGCTTTATATGTCCAATTCATTTTATTTTATGCAAGACTCTATAAAAGATTCTAGAATTTTCAAGTTTATATTGAGCACAGTGTTTGGAACTTGAAAGCTTACAGTATCATGTTACAGATATAACTTTAGTTTCTTCTTATTTCAGAATGGCCTGAAAAATTCTATGCATCAACAGTATTTGCCTTTTTACAAAATGAATGACTACCATAAACTTTCTCCCTTGGACATTTAAAATGGAAAATATTTAAATAGGTCATTATATATATATTTGGATGAGTCGTTATTTGATAGCTAGGTGTAGTAACTTAGTAAGTGCTTTGAGATTACAAGTCAAAGGGTCCTTATTCTCTATCTCTAGGTTTTATTCAATGAACGTTGACGAGACACGAGACGTACATAACATGAAGGATAAAATTAATTGACTGAGAAACCTGAACTACTCACTTTTGATATATGTACACCAAGATTACGATGAACGCCAGAACACTCGATGCATACAAGAATTCCGAGGTTTAAGGATGCCCAGTCTGGATCAGGTTTACCACAATCAGCACACCTGTCATTCCCACTTACCCTTCTTAGAACATCGATTGGTTTTTCACCATTTGCACTCGATTTATTCCACTGCAAACTTTTACATTCACGCAATTGGTTATTAGAGTTGAATGAACGATCCTTAGTCAATGCCAGGTTATCATTTAGAGGACTTCCTATCGTATCGACCTTGCCAGTGGAATAACAGTCACCACTTTCAGAGCCATCTTTGAGAGGCTGCCATATAATTGTTTCTATGATTATAATAACACAATTAATAATGGCAACAACAAAAGCATTTAAAAGAAAATTCTATTAAGTACCATTTCAACTGACTGAACACTCAACAAAGAGGCAATTACTCCAGTCATCTTTTCAATCCAATCCATCTGGTCCACTGTATTTTCCGCCTGCATTGCTTTACCTTAGCATTGTCAGAAATAAAAATAATAAAGCACTAAACTAGGTAATAAAAATGTTTTTGGCATAAATACCTGCAATGTATAGTTCTTTACTGGTGAAATAATCCTGAAGCAAAACCTTAAATCTGACTGATCAGCATCAACCTTAATTGATGATGTAAGCAGATTCACTGCATGACGTGCTACAGATCTTTCATCATGGACACCCCCATGATAATGAGAGGAAAGCCACCGGCTCAGAAGCCCGGAACCATTTTCAGTGGCATTATTCCTCTGTGCAGATGTTGGGTTGGAACTCTGAAAAGGTATGCTCAAAACTTATCAAAAGATGATAAATTAAGCATTACCTAGATTAGAATATTACAAGTTATCTTCTAGTTGGTGTGCCTTACATGTGACCAATTCCATGGTTTGCGATAATAGAACAGCATTCCTCGACTATCAAGAACAAAATACCTTCTCTTCCAGTCACCCCTCAGGTTGGAGGATCGTTTTGAAAGAAATCCTTGTCGAATAATATGAACCTAAAAGAGTGCACTGTTAGATAAGAAGTCTCAAATGGAAATGTGTGGAATGCAGACAGCACGTACTCTGTTTCAGAGAGAAAAACATTACATCAGACGGTACCTTTCCATTTGCAGCAGATTCCATTACTGCATCTACCACTTCATTTGATACCTTAGAACTAGGCTGTACACAGTCTCCAGGAGAACCATGGGGACCATTTAAGGACAACCTACTTTCTTCATGAATTTGTCTTTTGTACTCTTCCATTTTTTCATTAAGAGAAATCTGGTCTGTATTGTAACTTTCTCTTGACTGCTGTGCGTAAGCCAAAACCTGAACCATAATCCGAGTTGAATATTTGGCATTTAACACCTCACCCCCATTAAGTATTAAGTTGGGAAAACAGAGGTTTCATAGTTCCAACATGGTTGGTGAAGCCCACATATGAAACAATAACAAGCATCTCAAGGAGGACTAATATATTTAACGGTTTGTCAATTTAGCCACAATTAACAATAAATTATGTTCATTCATAATCTTGATATAACTTCAGAAAAATTAAAAGGAACTTCATCTACTGTCAAGAAATCTTCCATTGAGCCAATAAATCATGAACACTAATAATATTTTCCAACCAACAACTTCCCTCTACACTTGAAAAAAAAAAAAAGAAGTCATTGTTTAACCAAAAGACGACAAAGAAAAAAGTCGTTGTGTTCTAAGTGATGGGTCACAAAATTGATGATTCAACAAACCATTCAAGAGTATAAATTTCAGGAAGTACACCATACTAATAATTTTTATTATGTTACACTCTTTAACCAACATGTCATATGGTAAACCATATCAGCAGCTCAGTTTGTGGTTTTATAAATCAAAACAAATATACATCTAGTTTCCATACCAAATAACTATTTGTACACTATGAAGTCAAGTTAGAAGCAAAAGAGTGAAAGAAATAGTGGCAGAACCTCGCTAATGAAAGGTTCCATCTGATGCAATAGCTGATATCCCTGCATGGGAAATAATTTCCATTTTTCAGAAGAAGCATAAGTGAAGTACTAGTAAGAACAAAAGCCGCATATATGACTGTCATATACCTGTTGAAAGTATCGAAGATGAGCATCCATAATTCCAGTAACAGACTCCAAAAATTCAAATCTCTTCTTGGACTCGACGTTATTTAGAGCACCAACCTGAACGATGATATATGTTATGTAGTTAAGACTAAAACACATGTATCTAATATGCTCATTCTTAGCAACACATTTCGAGGTGTAATTGAAATTACCAGATTGAAACGGGCTTCCTCAAATGAGTTTCTGGCATTGTGCCATTCCTGGAATGTCTCTCTACCAAATTAGGTTTACGAGGATCATGATAATCCATGACAAGCTATCAAGTTACTTTATGAACCAACTTTTAACGAAACTTTTATATCATAGATAAACTGGACGTACCTCTTCTATGACATTGGCAACATCAATCCTGGTGCTCTTCCTCAATGAAAGAAACTTTTCACGTGCCTGCAGCATAAAATGAAAATGTGATATGCATTATAAATAATCCCCTTTAGAAACATTGAATTTATGCATGAATCTTTTTATTTTGAAAATACTAGCCACTACGAGTACAATATTTCTCAACAGTTACAATTAGGAGAAAAACAAACAAAATTCAACTCATGACTTGAAGATGCTTTAATGTAAAACGACCCATGCTGGTCATTTATGTAACACATATCAGTTCTTTCAAGCCATTCAAGTCACCTGGAAATAGTGAAACTCTTGATAATACAATTTGACAACATGAGTTGATTTATGAAACGTGAATAATATAATAGTCTTACTTCTTGTATTAATTATCAAGAAAAAGTTTCAGTCAATCCAATAAACACTAAAAAGTGTAAAGGAGCACACTGATAACCCAAAAAAATTTAATAGGCAATAAACATTTATGATTCTTATATAATAAATCAAGTAGTTCAAGAGTTATACATAAGTAGTAGAAGAAAAGAAAAGGCCATCGCACGTAGTATACATAAACTGTGTAGCCTCTTTAATAAATTGAGAAGTACCTGGTCATATACGAGGGAAGCTTTGTCAAAACGCTTCCGAGCTTCCTGCAGAGCATCATTAGCAGCATTAAAGGACAAAACTCATATAAAGACATAAATGACATGAAAGTCCTGTCACATATGAGAAGCAACTTCAAGAGCACAAATTCTTGTAGAAGTGTTGTCCCTTTTGATACTTAATCACAGGTAATCTTCAGTCTTCATGGTCTAAAGTCTAAACTGATAGATGAAGAAATCTTAGCAGCTTTTTAAGTAGTCATGGTTGCCAATCGTCATTAAAAACAATGAAATTGAATTCTCTCAGTTGAATTTATTTTGGTGATAAGATTGCATGTAGCAAGACTGACTCTAGAATGAAGTCTTTTCAAGACAATGATGTTAATAGAAGGAATACCCCTTTTAATCATTAAGAATTTTAACTAATAGAAGACAGTGACTTAACCTCATAAGCCCAGAAAGTAAAGCTTTCTTTATTTGGACGCAAAACATACACTACGAGAACTAGTTCAGCTTATACCTTAACATCATGAATGTCAACATTCAGAATCTGTAGCAAGCGATCATTAAGCATGTGCTCCACCTAGGTCACAAAAAGTATAATCAGCAGCACAGCAATATCAGTTAGAGTTACAGCAATATTAGTCATTTTCATCCTTACATCTTGGATGTCAAAGGAACCAAAATGTCTTTGGTTAATCCAAGATGCCGGAAAGTATGGGGTGCCAGGATATTGGGGTGTTATCCAAGGTACCAGAGAATGTACAGTATCAATGTGCCAAATGACTCTAGACTCTAGAATTATCTAGCAGCTTATTCCAGTTTAAAAGGATACATAAATAGACAACAAAAACCCAACCATATATAGTTAGACATGAACATGAGAAAGCGCCATAGCAAAGCATGATGAAAAAACAAAAAAGTCAAATGTATGCATGTATTTCAAGGGAAAGTGTACCAACTAAAAATAAAGTTGTCCCTCTTTTAAGCATTGGTTTTCAGTTTTCACATTATTCTGATACTTAGTGATGTGACAAATGAAGAAACAAAAGATATGATAAGTAGGTCATGTTCTCACAGAAACTAGTAAATAAAAACTTATCAGGTACAAGTAATATGCGCAGTTCATTATATTCAAACTTTTTCTTCAAATAGAAATGCAGAAATATAAAGGCAAACACTGCAGTAAATGTTATACATTGACCTAGGCCTTGTACATAAAAGTGGGTACTTAATTAATCTATAGTCTAATGAAAAGCATATAATTTATAATTGCACAAACAGTATTAAAGTCAGAAATATGTCACTCTTCAAGATTGAATCGGCAAAAAGGTACACATTTACAAGTTACAACCACGATGTATACTAAAAAGGCTTAAATGGAGCACAGATCCACGGAGGATTAGTCCTTGGCCTGTCGGGCTGGGAGATACCTTGGGCAACCCAAAAAAAAAAGGCTGTCCTCTTCTAGAACTAGCAGTCAGTAAAAATAAAAAGTTATAACTTTTATGAAAAAAAAAATAAAAAGTTATAAAAAGAATACAATGCCAAAAAGAAGTAACATAATGGTAGAAGATTGACAAAACTACACAACTCGTTACCTGTGTCCGAAGAACTTCTTTATAAGTTCCAATTTCTCTCAAAGCAATAGTGAATTTAGTCAAAACTGGTCCTGAGAATTCCAAAGTCAAAAAAATCAATACCAAAAACAACACTTCAGTTTCATATGAATTTACTACAATCTGTTACACTATGCAAAGTAAGCACATTGGTTAAAAAAATATAGGGAGAGATGAGAGAAGTGTGGCATGCTTTAGAATAAATCAACCAACTTGGACCACATTTCTGAGCTATATCATGCTCAAAACTGGAGAAAACCTTTGGCAAGAATCCCTAGTTATCCTCAACCTAAATTTTCATATCAGTTCATGGCTAAATATAACCCTAGGTTGCTTCTTAAGTATTCACATCTCCAGTTATCATCTCTAACTAAGCATGCCACAAGGTAAGTTATTCTAGTTTTAATTTTAAAAAATAAAAAATGCAAGAGAGAAATAAGGCTTACCTCCCAAAGCAACAAAGAGAGGATCACCATGCCCTCCCCCAAAAGTTTCAAGGGCACTTGCAAAAGCAATATCTCCATCATATCCCTCTCCAAGCCCTTCTCTAAAAACATTAAATACATCTTGTCAGAGGAATTTTTAGAATATGTGGACTGTCACTAGGCTACAGTTTAAAAACAATGAATGTTAACCTCATTAAACCAAATATAATGATATAAACTGTTCAGGTATTTGAAATACAAGTACTTAGTTTGCTCCTATAAATGTTCAACCTTTCTACATGTATCTGATGTAAATCTAGAGGAATTTCTTTTTTCATTTTTCTGTACTCTTGCATTATTTTTTTATATATAGAACTCAAGACCTCATGCACCCACCCATTCCAATATAAGTTCTCTTCTGGCATCCAGATTTTCAGAACTCTTCAAAGATGCGTTCATAGAAGGCTATCTTGGTAGATTTTGGTTGTGTCTCAAGTCTGAACATTATAAAGGAAGATGCATTTGAACCCCCAGGCACCAAACACTATGTAGAGGGAGAGTGCTTTTTAGCTTCTTCATTTTATCATAAGCTTTAGGGTTGAAAAGATTGTAGTAAGGACCTAAAAAGGTCCATGAGCAACCTCATTCCTGGATGCAGAATTCCATGACTGGTGGCTAAAGTTAAATTATTTCTAATTAGTATTAACTTTCCTCATTTGGTAAAGACAATTACACTAGTTTTGACTGAATAACAGTATGTCTTCAATGACAGACTGAGACATTATTTGGTGACTCATTATTGTTAAATAGTCACATTTTATTTCATTCTATTTCTTCGTCAACCAATTTGAATTTTACTGTCTTTTTGTAAAATTTTCTAAACTGTTTAGTGGCTGAGAGCCTGAAACTTCGATTAAGGATCTCGCTTGACTAAAAGAAAAATAACCGAGTTCCTACTTCCACTCGTGAAAATTCCACGTTCTTCTAACCTCTGTTCCAAGTTATTCACAAAAGAATGATCTTCTACAAGCCGACAACTAAGCAATTCCACATGAAAATTCACAACACTTACATGAGACTGTTATAAAATAAATCTCAAAATGGCTAACATATGAGTGTGAAGTTCAATCAATGACATCATGTATATGAACAAAACCTACGTGTACTTCCGACATCCTTTGTAGAATTTATTGCATCTAACTCTCAATGAGTCTACACCTTCTTCCAAGCATTGCAGCTGCATACATAGACATTAAAGAAAAATAAGGACCCTGGTAGCGTGAAGCACAACCACAAAACATATATACTCGAAGCTTTCTTCATTCAACAGGCACTGGAGAAAACGCATATATATAGATGCCTCATCACGACTCATGAATTAACACGCATATATTTGAAATGCACAATAATATATACATAACTCATAACACAACACGAGCAATTTAAGGAAAACACGATTTCAAAATTGCTTTATCCGTACGTAATCGTTGGATTGAAGAATCAAAGCGCGCAAAAGTGCAAAACCAAGAATCAGTACAGATTTCAGGGAGAACAGAGGAATGAAATGGAATGCAAGAGAACCTGTTGCCGAAACATCGGCGAATCATCCAATTTTGCGAAATGCATTCTGGAAAAAGTGAAATCTAATAATAAATATTCTTCTTCTTCTTCGTCGTCGTCGTCGTCTTCCTTTTGTTCTTCGCAGAGAAAGAAATTGCTATGAATGAATCTATTGGAGAGAGAGAGAGAGAGAGAGAGTTAAGATTGATATTATTGTTTTTATTTTTTTGCAGAGCGCATTTGAAAGTAGTAGCGATTTTTCGTGTCTTTCGCTCGCTCGAAATCTCACCCGCCTTTTTGTGTTTTTCTCTTTCTAACTGCTTTGCTCTTTTTCTAGTTTCTCTCTCTAGATCGTGTCACAACATGTCGTTGGTTCCCACCCATCCTTTCAGATTTTCCTCGTGAGGCTTTATTATTTGAAAGAATCGTTTTTTTAACCAAAAAAATAATAATTTATATGATTATGATTGGTCAAAAATAGTGAGTTAAAAAATTAAAAAAAAAAATCATCACTCTTTCCCCCACCTCTTTAAAAAAATGTAAAAAACAGTTAAAAATTAAAAATGCCACCACTCTCTCTTCCCACTCACTCTCCCTATATGAGATAATTTCAAATTGGTCCTAAATATTTTATAATTTCTCAAATTGGTCTCAAACTTACTCTTTTATCAATATAAAAACTTAATATAATCTTCAACTTTAAATCAATTCAAACGTGAACCAGCACACCAAACCCTAGTTATTAATATATTCCCTTATATAAGAGGTGAGTCTTGACACGGTAAAGTTATTGTCTGGTGACCAAGAGGTCACGGGTTCAAATCCTAAAAACAGTCTCTATGCAAAGCAGAAATAAGATTGCGTAGATCTTGAGCTTCCCCAAACCCTACCTAGTAGGAGTCTCGTGCATTGCATCGTCCGATTCTTTTGTATAAGAGGGCAAGCCTTTCTACAAAGCAGTAATAAGATTGCGTACATCTTATCCTCTCTAAATCTTACTTAATAGGAGTCTCGTGCGCAGATTCCCTTATAAGGGAATATAATAGCTTTGTTGTTGTTGTAGGATGGAGAAAGCACGTTTTGGCAGTGGGAGGATTGAATTGTTTTTGTCCTAATTGTAAGAGAAATGGGTTGGGCCCACCCTATTTGAAATGAAGTGAGGAACGCGTATGTATGTATTTATGTATTATACATTTTCAGTAATCAGACTTGAGAGCTCAGTCACGTTGTGTTGTATATGTATTTGTTATGTTATGTGGGGACACAGACACCTCTCACTCTCAAACCCAGCATATGTTCCTTCTTTCATCAATCTCAATCTCCATCTCCATCTCCTACATTTAATCTTGTTATTTTCATACTATGCAATTAATTCTTTCATCAACCTCCATCCATCATCCTCTTCAATGCTCACTCTCTCTCTCTCACCCTTTCACTCTTTGTTCTTTTCTGCTAACCTTTCTTTCTTTCTTTTTTGTCTTGATTACAGTATTTGCACCTTTCAGCCTTAAAAGATGTTTTCTTTTTCTCTCCTCATTGCAAATTGCTCATTACGCTTTTGTTTCCCTGTGCTCTAACATTGTTTATTCCTATTCAACTATTGAAATGTTCGAATTCCTAGCCTCTGATTGCTTTAAATCATTCCTATCATTTCTCAAAATGTTTTGCCAATTGAAGGGTCAGGAATACACTCGAGCTCTTAACAGTGGAAACCTTTTATTTATGGCTTATTACATGCCTAAATACTTATTCACTGTGTAATCTCAGAAATCAAAAAAATTTCTTCTTGTTGTAAGAGAGGAAGGGATATATGCAAGAAAAGAACTGCTCGAATGATTAAAGGATACCCATAATTAGATAAACTTTATGACATAACTTCAAATTTTATATCCTGAATTAGTTGATGCTTATATTCTATTCTACAATTAAGTAGAATTCAAGCATGGGGGTTCAATCAGAAGATGTAGGGTACGGAGAAGTGAGCAGTTGAAAACAATCATGATGCTGAGCTAAGCTAAAGCTAAAGTTAAGTTTCTCAGTGCCACAGTCTATTTGTGACAGCATTTTGTAAAGTCACTCTCTATAGAGCCAACTAGGTTCCAGGAATATCATCCTTAATAGATTGCATTGAGGTCACAAGATTATGGTATCAAGTAAAATCTAATAATGCTAGCGTTCCAACAAAATTGCCTGCATGAAATGTCAGTTCAATAATGCAGCTAAAATTAATTAATTCCATTGTATGATAAACCAATCCTGACTGCAATCAGTGGGCGGTATGATAATTGCAAATCCCGCCCTCACAGGCTATTCTCAACAGTGTTCTGATAAATCTAGTGACAGTACAATCATTAGGCTGAGATAATCCAAATATCTACCCAAAATTTTCATATCAACATCCCAAAATTCATAACAATAATCGACAAAGGCAAACACCAGATCAGCTGTCAAGATTTTTTTTAGAGAACCAAAAACTAAAGGACACCTCATCCAAATATTCTACTCATGAAGCCCTTTCTATCTTTCTTCATTCTATTTTCGATAGGTGGGAAGTCAATTTCGTTAAATGCAAGGTCCAGCACAATGGGATTGCGTGGAACTGCAACGAAGGCTGGAGGGAAGGCTGCAATGCGAGGAGCACATTTTACATTTGAATCACCCACAGCTGATTCATAAGCATCAAGTTTCTCCAGAAGTAACTTCTCCAACTGAAACAGGTGTGGAAGCATGTGAGAGAATACATGAATAATGCGCATACAATTACTGTTATGTCTCCTAATTTGTTAAGATTAAATGGCATAAAAACAATCCCTGAACTTTAAAAAGTGATTAAAAACCCCTCTGAATTTATCATTTTGTGCAAATAACCCTTTTCGTTAAAATTTTTATTGAAAGAATCTAAAAAAATATATATTTTTGGCCAATTATTAATTACAATAATAGTAAATAGTTAACTTTAATTTTAGATCAATGTAAAATGTAACAACAATCACGAAATCATTTTAAAAAAAAAAAAAACTTAATTTGTTAGAATTAAAATCTTAACAAAAAAAGTTATTTGAATGAAATCAAAAGTTCATGGAGTCTTTCTTCGCTTTACGAAATTCAAGGATTTTTTTGCAGAGACTAAAGTTCAAGAGGTGTTTTGTACATTTTAGCCAATTTATTACACATTCAACAAACTTGAACTCTCGCGGCATGACTATAACAAACCAAAAGAGGACACATTCTTATATATGAAAGCCAACTGAACATGATCCCTCAGGAAGTGAAAGGCGCTTTTGGAAACTTGATTATATTTACAACCAGAAAAACAGAAGGATCATAATGAGAGAAGTAGAGGAACTTGCAAGGAGAGAACCGAGGAACGGTAAATAATACCTGCTTAGCCCCACTCAATGATATATTGGAGATCCTTTCTGAAAGATTCTCTGGAGCCCTCTTCTCCTCCATAATCCCCATGGCATGCTCTATACAACTGTTAGATCTGCTCTCACTGCACAAGTCTTCTAATTCTTTCATCATAATCTGTCAAACCCAACAATGCAGAAATATTAAAAGAAGAGATCAATTAAAAAAACATCAAATCATAGATAACACTAGACTACTATAGTTTAAACAATTAATATATCATCCTAAAACAACAGTCGGGAGCTTAAAAGTTTCTCATCTAGTTTTATTACACATGCATGGCATATTCTGAACCCAATCCAACCTATAAAAAAAATGAAGGGACCAAGGACCAAAGAATTTGCTACTCAACACTCAAGTTCTTCGTAACACGGGTGATCAGGCAGATGACAAAGTGGATTGGGCCAAAGCATTCCAATGCCTTAACTAGCCAAAGAGAATCATTTATGAACACACACAATGAATATAAGGCATTGATCAGAGAGGTGCCCAGCAAACAGAGCTTAAAATATAATTAATACCTGATTATTGCCTTTTGACATTTTAAGTTTGCTTAAGGCATCCTCTGCCAGATTGCGAGCACGACAGTACAAAGCATATGCTTCAGCCCTCTTTCCAGCCACACTGTATGACTTTGCCACATAAAAGCACCTGCACATTCAATTGGAGGCACTTTAATTTAGCTTAGGTAGCAAGATCCATACAGCATTGATTCAGCTCAAGAAAGCGAACCTTTCTGCTCGAAAAGCCAACGCTTTGCATTCACAATCTTCAGCAAAGCTCACTTCTTCTGGTTTTTTATCTCTTCCTGAGCTGACTAGATCGGAAAGATCAGCAGTATTCTGCCAAATACATGGTCCATACAAACACTGTCATTCCATCTGATATACATAGCATAAGAGCATACAAAAAGCAGGAGGGTCTTTACAAAAAGAGAAGAGCACTGAATTATCTAAAAAACAAAACACAAAAAGATTAAAAAAAAAAAAAAAAGCATGGATAACCTGTAGCAAGAGGTCATATAAGCGAACAAGCTCTTCAGGTTTGGTGACTTTCTCATTTTTATCGTCACGACGCCTAGCAAGTTTACTTTTTGCAACTTTAACCAACAAGAGGTTGCGCTCAATGGTTCTTTCTGCTAAGACAGCACTAACAGCCTTATCAAGACCGTTTAAGTCATCTTTCGCACTTTCTGCACTTCCTGCTGTGGCCTAAAATTTACAAAATATGTATTAGTAAATTATAAATACTGATTGAGATATGGAAATAAAAATTAAAGAGCACAAAGAACTGAAGTGATTTCCCATACCAAGTCAGCCCGAATATATCCTCTGGCTTCATGGTAGGCAGAAAAGATTTTGTCAAAAGTAACAAGCCTTTTATCTGCTGGGATTGAATCTGCCAAGGGGCCATGTAGATCTTTCTCCAGCTCCTGAGCTGAGAAAATTAATCAAATACAAACATTACTAAAGACAATTTGAATTAGGCTGTACCAAAGGAAATTTACCATCTGTTAAAAGCACATAATCAAATATTAATTATATAAAAGTAATAATTCCTTCATGATTCACAAACAGATGTGTACAAAATAGCATGCTTTTCACATAAGCNGGGGGGGAAACAAAGTTGTCAAGAAAAACAAAACAAAACAAAAGGGATCATTTAGTTCTCACTTCTCAGTCAAACTTGGTATTGTTACTTGAATGTTGAATCCTTGAAAACCTGAATTCTAGCAAAACTGAAATGTTGGGCGCTCAACGATGGAAAGTATCTTCCATGAGTGGATTTAAATTCTCCATAAAAGCTAACTAAGCTTTTAAAAACAAACAAATAAATAAATATAATAATAACAAAAAAAAACCGCCAGAGAGGCATCATAGATGTCAGCAGAGGAATACAAGCCAGAATAAAATGCATGGATAACAAAATTTCCATTGGCCAAATTGGAGTTGCTTCCACTACATCAACAATGAAGATCAATGATCTGAGTCAAATAGTTGAAAATATACCAAGCAAGTGTTTCAAACCAACATTACCAGCGTTCATTTGACACAACTAAAAAGTAATCCAAATTTAGATAAACAGCATTCACATAAAGGGAAAAATGCAACTTCTAACTGATCATGTTAACTGCCATCTAGACTGTACTGCAATAACTCAGCTAGCAACAGACACAACAAATTCCAGGAAGAAGACAAAAGATTGAAGGGAATCTAAGTTGGAATAGTAAATGGGATTTGGAAAAGAAAAAGACAGACAAACAAAGCAAATGCACGTGGGAGAAAGGTGAGCTTTAGACACAAGAAGAATGACAATAAAACTCGGCAACAGTTAACACAATTTCTCAATCTCAATTTAGTTTCCTTTTGAGTTATAGAAAAAAGTCACCAACCTTTTAAAATGGCAACCCTTGTTTTTGCGTTTGATATTGGAAATCTTTGACCAAGCCAGTGAAATTCAGTCATGGAAGCAGCTTGTTGAGATCTTGCCTCTGCCATAACAGCCTAGAATGAACACCATTCAATCTTATATTCTCAACATAAAGAGTGTATGTATTAAGCATGTTATGTTTCAAACAAGCATTCCATAGCTTCAACGATTACTCTACAAAATTTATTAGAGAATCAATAAAAACTCTTGAATGGGAAATGTATAATAGGTTCAACTAAATAACAGCAGCAGTAACTACCATACGTGGAACATTGATTGCTAGAAGTTTAAGGATATAATGCACTGTATTTAGAACTACTAGTACAAGTCCAAATAAATGTAAAAATAGAAATATTTTGATAAATAAAGATCATGCATATTACATAACTACTATTTCTATTTCTCCAATGATTGATAAAAAATAAAATTCACACCAACCTCTAATTTAGATTTGAAAAGGTCTAGTGCAGGGCCTTCCATATCACCAATGTTTAAAAGCTCGGAAGCTTGTAGATTTGACTGGCCAATTTTGTGAAGACAATATCGGATGCTAGGTTCTAGTTCCTCAACTCGCTCACGGCATAATATTTGATTATCCAGATCTCCATATTTCCCTAATTCCTCATATACAGCCCTAAAATGTAATATGGTTAAAAGCTCAAACAATTGACACAGAAGCAAAAGTGTCCAAAATCTAGCATGTAGAGGCCTAAAAAGTAGTGTTGAAGAAAAATAACACAAATTTTTCAAATTCCTGGAAGAAATATTTCAGTTCAACTAATCACATGCTTGTTCCATTTGAAAAAGAGCTTCTATTTCATCTTAGCTTCAATGCAGGGAGAATAAAGGCAATGGCAGAATCTACCTGGCACTTTTGAAGTTCATTAAAGCCACGTCCCAATTCTGATCTTGTTCAAACAGCAAGCTCCCCTTCATATAGGATGCATAAGCCTACAATTTGAGAAACCAAACAAAGAAAAGAAAAAGCAATATTCACTTTTCAGTAAATAAAGAAAATTTTACAAGCATGCATAACTCAATATACTAAAGACTCAAGAAGATCACTAGTAACTTGACAAATAATAGTCAAAATATAATAGGATCAACAAAGTAACTTGGGACAAATCAATGTAGCAGTTTAAAGCAATATCACATCATCAAATAATAGATAATTATCTTTACCTTTCAACTGATAAGATTAAGTCATTTGTATTCAAGTTCTAATCAAGGATAAAAGGGTGCCAACTTCAAACTTTACGGAGAATGTTAAAACAGAATAATAATTCAGGTTAAACAGAAACTTCCCCAAAAGTTCAAGTAAACTACCCAAAATAAATAAAGGTCAGAATCAAATACATAGCAAATAAAAACCACCAAATGTAGAAAACAACAGTCACCATATAAATTTATCAAAACTACTGACTAAAAGAATCACCTCAGCTTCCAAAGATGTTCTAGAATCTGCCTTAGCTGCACAAAGTTGCGAAAACAAAGTTGCCCATTTTACTGCTTTCCGCAACCTACCAATTAAATAGATTCGTTGACGTGCATTAGGACCATCTGGAAGCTGTCTTTTCTCCATCGCATGACTCCAAGCTCTCTCTGCCGAATAGAGAACTACATGAAGAAACCTGAATGAAACCAAATAATTTAAAAAGTAAACAAGCCTGATAAAAAAATCTTACGACATAATGATGAAATATTTATTATCCTCTTTCCTAACATCATTTAGTAACACTGAAAATCCAAAGGAAAGAAGAGAGACCAGGGTGGGTAGGGATGATGGTTTTCATAAGATTCATACTCAAGCATGCAATAATAGCAATAGAAAGTAGAAACATTAAGAAAGATATCTAAAGGCAGTGCTAGAGAAACAATGCCATAGAACTTCTACTCAACTCATAAGATACACATATATATCCCAATTCCCACCAATCATCCAAATGTCTTCATAAGGAACACAACTGCACCAATTGTTATTAAAAAAATCCCAAGATCTACAACAGTTTTAAGATGGAAACCAATCAACCATATCAATTGCCCCTATACATATCTTTTAAGAAGACACAAAAGAGAGTCCTCACGAAAAATGTTCTAGCCCTTCTGTGTGGTAAACTACAGTTACTTCTGAATAATTTCCTAAAGTTTAGTTGAAATTTATACTTATTAAAGGATCCTGGGAACTTGAGAGTTGGGAGCAAGTCAGTAGAGAAATTAGTTCACCTCATAAGGGTGAATTTATTCCTGAGGTTCAGTGCAGCCTCATTCCCACAACATGACAGCTGAAGTTACTGATCTATAAAATGTTGAATCCAACCAATATAATGATGGACCCTCAACCTTCAAGTTTTATTAACTTCTTTTTTCTTTGGGCATACAAGTTTTATGAAATTTCTAATTCTTAAGAGAACCCAAAGACAATTTCATAGTAACAAAGATACTCTTGCCTTCCAAAACACAGTTTCAATCTAGGTCAAATACACAGAAAGTGTGGCAAAATTTCTATGGAAACAGAAAAATAAAGTGAAGCCTACCTTACTTCAGTGACAGAGGATTCGGTTATGGCTCTTTTTGAATATTTGCCACGACCATGGGTAAACTTCAGTGATTTATATAACCTCCTCAAACGAGCCGTACAATACCTCCTACAACATTAAAACAAAAAAACATACAAATTCCTTATTAGCGTATTGATGTTTCAATATGTTAAGCAATGGCTTGAAGTCTCGAGCTAATGGTTGCATAGTTTGCGATGAATGATGATCACTCAGACCATAAAACCACGGTTTGCCCATGCCATACGAATGCTAAAGACTTAAAGTTCATCGTGGTTCACCAAGGTACAGAAAGTCATAAGAGATACATTGATGAAGGACGAGGAGGAGAATAAAAGCAAAACACACATGTCCACAGCCATTTTAGGAGGTACAACTCAGCTGTTCAATTATGTGAAAAATATAGTGGTACAAGTAGCACAATATTGATCAAGAAGATATAGTGGTACAAAACCCCATTTGACATCAAGTTACCAATGATATAATTACTAACCGATAGCGAGTGTAATCTCCATGCCGCAAGCCATGCTGCATTTGTGCAGATTTTAAGAGCTGCAGTACTGGAAGATAAAATATAGAATCAAACGTAGTGACCAAAGTCTCGATGCATCAGCCAATTAGTTGGCAAGCAAAGTAAATTACAAAAGTGATTTCAAATACTAACAAGCACATGCAATTAAGGAGAAAAACCAATTTCAAAGGACAAACCGTTTATCGAGAACTTATGAACGATCTGATCAGAACTCTTCGATTTCGGATCGTCGACTTCCATAGCCGACACTTCGCTCTCCTTACCCATCAAGTCTTCGTAATTTCAAGAATGCAACCACAAGAAACGCAAATTAGGAAGTCGCCACAATGCGCTATGTAGTAAGAGAGAAACAAAGATGAATCGATTAATTTTATCGGCGACCAAGCCGCCGCTATATATATAGATAGATAGATAGATCTCGAATTAAGATAATGATGTGGAAGGAACGGTTACGAACCTAATCAGATTTCCGATGGTTACGATGGCGCGTGGAGACGATGGTCTGACGAAGGGTTTAACGAGATTACGTGCCGCAGAAGGCCTTTTTCGTCGCAGAGATGAAATAAAGAAGACGATGGCCACCAAACACACCACTCTTCTAGTCTAGCAAGATTGCCTATATGACGACTATATGAGTGCGTCTGCGTTTTTTTCTGTTTTTTCGAGGAAGCCAGAGGCTACTTTTGGGCTATGGGCCTATTTTGCATAGCTTTGTTGGGCCGTCTAACCTTTTCTTTTTATTTTTGGGTCACTGTACTCCAAAAATATGCTAGTTTACAGGGTGTGTGATTCTGTTTACAAAATATTGAAAAAATAAATATTTTTATAGTGATAATCCTAGCTTCTTTGTTTTTTTTTTTATTTTAGCTTTTTTTGGGTATGGGAATGGGGAGAGTGGATGGGGTGTAATTCTACTTTATTTGCTAAATAATTTTATTGAGTTAAAACTTTTAGAGTAAATGTATTCATTAGATTTCACTTCAATTTAAGACATTTTATTCAATTGAACCAACGTAGTTGAATGATTTAAAAGTAGTTCTTGGTACTCAATGATAATTCACATTTACTTATAATAAATAACTAATTTATTTTGTTCTTTTTATCTATTTATTAAATATACTAGTAATAAACTTGACAAATTAGATTAAGACATACCTGAGTTTTCAAGTGGATTGGAGAAGCAAGTTGACATAAGAGTTCCAATAGAAAACACAATAATAGTCTTATAAAAGATACTTTAACGCTTAAATTAGATTTTTTCAGAAAATAAAGATTTTGAAAGAGAAAGAATATCTAGCTTTGAAGAAAATCATCTGAATCCTTCGGGGCGGTTGAAATATCTAAGATCACAATCCCTAAAATCTCAAAGTTTGTGAGTAAGTGAAACCTTACCATTGACACAACTACTATTTGAGTCCAAGTTCTTTGTGGGTTTGATTCATAGGATTTCAGAGCTTAGTTGTTGGGAATTTTAAAAATTTAAAACAAGATTAGGCATCTCACAGAGTGCAATTTGCCAAATGTGAGTATATCATGAGTCTCTCCTTTGATGACATACATTAGTAATGGGGGTGCTCCTAAAAGATATGCATTTAATTTGACTTATTTGTTAAAAAATATTGATTTTTAATTAAGATTAAGTATATACTTTATGTATATTTTTAATATACAATTAATAAATATAATAATAGATATGTATTTCTTACAATTAAAAAAATATTTAGTAGGATAAAATATAAATATGTATAGTAAAAAATTTTTAAAAATATTTTTTTAAAAAAAATGAGAGTACCTCGGGACGGGTCTAGAGACACTAGACCCGGCCCGGCCCGACCCAAACACCCTCGGGCCGGGTCGGGTCCACCGGGTTTCCAGGGCGGCCGGGTCCCTTGTACACCCCTACAACTAAGAGAGGGAAATATCAAAATTAACCTTAATCCACTCAGGATCGAGCAGCCACCAATAAATATCAAAGTTGAAACGCATAAATAAATCCTTACTTTTACAATTACAAGTATGAGAGGTCAACTCTATCTTTTCAACCCACCAATTGTATTTTTACCTTTACTAGATTTAAATCGAAGATCAATTTAAAAAAAAAAAAAAGGCAAAACACTCTTTTGTGCCCCTAACGTTTGCGGTGATTTTCAGTTATGCCCCTAACTACCATTTGTGACTTTGTGTCAGTTGTGCCCCCAATGTGAAACGTTAGTTTCAATTATGCCCCCACCCTCGTTAGTGTACCGTTTTTCGGAACTTTTGAGCTTCGATCCGTGTTCATTTCAGTTTGTTTTGATAAATGAGTTTATGGGTACTCATTTTCGGCTCCTAAAGATCATTTTGCACATGGAAATTTTGAGAAAAATGCTTCATTTTGCTGCATTTCGTTTTGGTCCTTTTTGGGGTTCATCGGGTCCGATTTTCTTCGGATTTAGGGCTATTTTGAGTTTAATCTTTGAAAGTGATCCAAGGAATCAAGTTTGTGATGTCCAAAAATTAAAATTCATATGAAATCTGATCAAAATCGAGCTCAAATCGTGCGAAAATGGTTTTTTTTGTGGATGATTGAATTTGGGAGCATAATTGAAACTAACATTTCACATTGGGGGCACAACTGACACAAATGAAACGTTAGGGGCATAACTGCAAATCACCGCAAACGTTAGGGGCACGAAAGGGTGTTTTGCCAAAAAAAAAAAGAAAAGATTTGAGATATAATTGACACAAAAAATTTTGTGATACAATTGAAACTAACCTCATACTTTAAGGATAACAAGAGTATTTTAGTCTTTATTTTATAATTAAACCATATAATAAAAATGTAAACAATTTGGTGACATAGTAATAATATAAGCACAATATTATGACATATTATGTGACATATAATATTGTTAGGAGTAATCAATAACATACTATTCAAACCATTATAACAACAAGACATAAATACTAATTTCGTCCTTAAACATTACACTAATTTATTATTAACTACTTATCATTTTAACATACTATAATATTTTAATGTCACATAATAATTCATAGAATAATACTCTAAAAAAATTCATAAAACAATGTACTAAAAAAATTATAAAACATCACTCGTGCATTGCACGTGTTCACACCTAGTAAAATAAAAAAAAAATTAATATAAAATTTGTAAAAGAAAATTGTATATTTTACCTTTACATATTGAGTAGCAAAAAAAGGGTGGGACCCACGAGAATCAGTGAAAGCAAGAATGCTATCCTATCCTGGATAATCTTTCAATCCACGACAAGCTTACACGTATTGATTCAAACTCTTCATAGTTTTCAATTTTCATACTCTCCCACCACCACCCTCGCCGGCCGGTGAGACCCAAAAACCCCCAAAATGGCTTTCTCTTCGTCTCCTTTCTCTCTTCCCAACACACCAATTTCCTTCCCTAGATTCTCTCGCTCCAATCAAAAACTTCTTAAATTCGCAACCGCATTCGCCATTCCTCCTCTCTCCACAACCACCGCCGCCGACATCTCCGGCGCCATCGACGGCACCACCATCGCCGTCATCAGCGGCGGCTCCGTCGCAGCTCTCGCCGCCGTGCTCTCTCTCGCCGACCCCGAGCGCCGTCGTCAGCTCCAGGCGGAGGAGGTCGGCGGCGGCGACAAGGAGGTCGTGAAGGAGTACTTCAACAACTCCGGGTTCCAGCGATGGAAGAAGATTTACGGAGACACCGATGATGTTAATAGGGTTCAGAGAGACATTAGGGTTGGTCACGCTAAAACTGTTGAGAACACTCTTCAGATGTTGAAAGATGAAGGCTCGCTTCAAGGCGTTACGATTTGTGACGCTGGCTGTGGCACTGGTTCTCTCGCTATTCCTCTCGCCAAGGAGGGCGCCGTCGTATCTGCGGCGGATATCTCCGCCGCCATGGTTGCGGAAGCCGAGAAACAGGTTAGTAACCGTCTTTTTTTAACTGTTGTAACGGTTTCCCTAAATTACTGATGAGATTAAAGAAGTAATTGAAAGGTTCATTTGTATGTAGTTTGAACATTTGATGGTGGGCAATGAATGTGTGTTTAGGAAAATGGGAAACAGATAGTGAGAAACTTTTTCTCGTTTGTGGTTGTGAGATGGGAGAATGTACTAATTTAGCTTCATTTTCTGGGTTGCAATAGGAAAGGACCTGTTCTATTCATTTAACAATTTATTCATTTAAAGTCTAATTTATGTTATCTAATCATTGAAACTCACAGAATCAATAAATTTTGTTTTCCTACTAGTTAATTCCTAAAAAATAGACTCAAGGACTAAAATTTATAAACTACACTTTCAAATATTGAATTGTGTCAACTCAGTGATTTGATGGTAGGCAATGAATGGTGTTTATAAAAAAAATGGGAATCAAATAGTGAGAAACTTACTCGTTTATGGTTCTAAGATGTGAAAATGTACTGATTTAGCTTGATTTTCTGGGTTGCAATGGAAAAGGGCCTGTTCAATTCAGAGCTTCTTTTTTATTTGTTTTTGCTTATGCATTATCCGGGAACTACATTTTCAGTTCTATTTTATGCAGGCGAAAGAACAACTTCTAGCCAGCAAAGACGGTCCACCACCAGTTATCCCAAAGTTTCAAGTGAAGGATTTGGAGAGCTTAGATGGCAAATATGACACAGTGATCTGCCTAGATGTTTTGATTCATTACCCTCAAAGTAAGGCCGATGGGATGATTTCACACCTCGCATCACTGGCCGAGAACCGATTGATTCTGAGCTTTGCACCAAAGACATTTTATTATGATCTATTAAAGAGAGTTGGAGAGTTATTCCCTGGGCCTTCAAAGGCAACAAGGGCATATCTCCACGCAGAGGCTGATGTAGAGAGAGCGTTGCAGAAGGTTGGCTGGAAAATAAGGAAGAGAGGCTTAATCACCACTCAATTTTACTTTGCTAGGCTTGTTGAGGCTGTTCCTGCGTAGTGAGGATGGAAGGTAAGTTTTGCTTATTCTATTTGTACTATATAGAGGGGAATCCTATGTAAATTGTTGTAAGGCCTTGTTTTCTGGTTTTCTGCTTAGGATTGCTACCATTTGCTGCATGCAATTATATATTACTTTACAATGCAGAAGAAATTGATGTATTGAGGTTTGGTGCCTCTTATTTGAAAAAGAATAGTTTCAATGTGGAATGAAACATAGGTTGATCTGACCCATTGAATCTCCTTTATTTTCTTGTCATTTTAACTACCTTGTCCCAGAGATATGTTGGCAGTCCTTCATTTGGTGTCATGACCTTGAGAATCTTAAGTTCAAATATCTTTGAGAAAACTTAAATTTTAGTCATTAGAATTGTTTCAAAACTACGATTTAATCTCTGTATATTCGAAAGTACACGTTTTGGTCTTTGATTTTTTCACAAACATCAACTATTTAGTCCATATAAATAATGTTCAAGGGACTAAATAGTTGACTTGTGTAAAAAAAAAAATCAGACTTAAAAAAGTGTATTTCCAGTATTCAAGGACTAAATCATAATTTCAGGACAAATTCAAGGACTGAAAAATAGGTTTACAGTTTACTCAATACCTTCTGTTGATAGTTACACCAAGTATAAGAAAATATTATTTGGGAAATATAAGATGTTAACGAAGAAAACAATTTTCATTAAGTTCCCCCACTTTTCCCAACTCCAAAATCAAAATCTTACTATTGCACTAGATTTGGTCAGTTTCAATGCCTTCCTTGATAATATGATCGAACAACGGAGGGAGAATAAATAGTATCCTCCAACAATATAAAGAGTAAAGCTTAAAGGCACAACACAAAATAAACATGCAAAAGAGATGACCATCAACTCGAGGACCAACATTAACTTAAATGGCAGATCCTTGTACTGAGATGTAACACCTGGTTCCTCTGAAGACTATTTTATGGAAGACAATCTATTTTTCAGTCCCTGAATTTGTCCCAAAATTACAATTTAGTCTCTGAATATTATAAATATATTTTTTGGTCTCTTATTGTTTACGGAAACATTGATTATTTAGTACTTGAAGTGTTTTATGTGAAGATTAAATAATTGATGTTTGTAAAAAATTCAAGGACCAAAAAATATATTTCTTATATACCAGGACTAAATGGTAGATTTTGGGACAAATTTAAGGACTAAAAAGTAAGTTTACTCTATTTTATGGATCGTGAATAAACTTATAGCTTTTCAGCAATTTTTGTCAGAGCATCTGTGAGTTTGCTAATTGCAGCTACTAAGTTGCTGGTTTGCTCTTTCTGCTGATCTCTGGCCAATTGGTAATTTATGCTTTGATCTCCTATATGTGCTTTCAGTATGTTGCTATTCCTCCTCAATACTTTCATAAATGGATTATTGAAAGTTGTGATGTCCTCACAGTTTTCTGGTGACTCTCGCCTTCTCTTGCATCCTTCTTGGGACACATGCTCTATTATTTTGCCTGAACCTTTGTGATTTGATTGAGAATTCAATGGAAGTAAATGCTGGGCTCCTTTGTGTTCTGTTGAATCATTAGTCAGACAAAAATATCCTTATTCTTAGGAGTTTTAGGATTGATCATAGACATAATAAAATAAAGAAACTCCATCGGAAAAAGCCACATTCATGATACTGGTAATAATTAATAATCAAGGCCAAAATCAGGAAAGTTTCTTCATTGTTAATACTTGGGAGGCACGAAGTATTAATACGTACCAGAATGGTATGAGCCTATGAATGCTTTTTGTTGGTAATAAAATATTTATTTTCGATTATTCAATGCTCAAGATATGCTGTGTGCTGGCTTGCTGGTTCTGCTGGATGTAATACTAATAAATAGAGTAATAAAATTCAGAAATAGAATAAACTTATTTTTTAGTTCCTGAATTTCTATCAAAATTACGATATTAAGAATATAATGTTCGGTTCTTGATCTTTTTATAAATATCAACTATTTAGTCCCTGGGACATAATCCATTGGGACTAAATAGTTTATGTTCTTAAAAAATAAGGATTAAAAAGTATATCCCTATTATTTAGGGATTAAAACATAATTTAAAGACTGAAAAGTAAGTTTTCTCTACACAAGCCAAGTCTAATTAGTGGTAATCAAGTTTTATAGCAGGGACCACTTCATTCTAAGCATCTCCATTATTCTTTCCTCTAAGAATATTTGAGTTTCAGCCGCTCAACTGGCAAGACAGGATGAGTAATTGAGAAGGATAAAAAGTGTTACTTGTGAGTTGTGACTAACTTCGGAATTTTGATACCGATGATGCAAACTCAATAAAAACAAACAAAACTAATGTTGATATGAATTGAACATTGAAAGATATTCAATAATGAGGAGATTTTGTTTGAGAATTAGTACCTGAACCAGGCACAGATTGAGTGTGAGTCTCTCTGGGATTCTGTGTCATCATGACTGTTTCCTTAACCCCAAAAGCTCTCAAAGAATCAATGACCTTCTTCTTCTTCATTGTCTGACTGGTTTCTTCCTCTGTACTCCACCCAATTTTCTCACTGTCAACAATGGCCTCTGCTTCTTCTTCTTCTTCCTCTTCCTCTTCCTCACCATCCTCTGACCCCATTATTTCTGCAACTCCATCACCACCATCCTCTTCCGCCTTCGATTTTGCCGCCGCCGGCATCACTTTAACCAACGCCAACGGAAACGCCGCCGCAGCACACACCCCTCCATCCAACACATTATACACTTCTCCATCAAAGAAACCAGGCAATTTCTTCTCCCTCCTCTCATCATTCCTCATCATCCAAAACGACACCACACCCTCCTCCTCCTCCTCATTCTCATTCTCCTTCTCCTTCTTCTTCTTCTCACTCTCCCATCTCTTGATCTTCTTGAAGTCGCTCAGAAGATTGCTCCATCTTTTTCTACACTGCACTGGCCCTCTGTTCACACCCTGTTTCTGACAAAACGACGACACCAAAT
Organism: Chamaecrista fasciculata; assembly: GCA_003254925.1. NCBI lineage: Eukaryota > Viridiplantae > Streptophyta > Magnoliopsida > Fabales > Fabaceae > Chamaecrista > Chamaecrista fasciculata. The sequence goes on along the minus strand of QANZ01056558.1, from coordinate 86,224 downwards.
CCCACTTCGGCTCCGACTGTGTGAAACGACACGCCGTCGTCCCGCCTCCGTTCTCAACCACCTTCTTCGCCTCTATCAAGATGATCGTCTCGCCTCTCGTCCACCGTGGGTGTCTCGTCGTTTTCACTCTCTCGTCAGCCATTGTCTCTCTCTGAATACACACATAATCTCTCTTTATATTCTTCTAAACGCGGATTTGATCCTATTGTTCGTTAAAGTAACTATCTTTCTTTCCTTTCCAATGCGATTTATTTGCTAGTGTTGGCATAATTTTTTTCTTTACTGTTACGATCTTACCCTACCAAAAATGAAGAGCCTTCTTTGGAAAGTCAAGTATGCATTTGCTATGACCCATTTTGGAGTGGGCTGAGAAAGGAAGAACTTTATTAAATTAAATTATCTATTAAAGTTGTTTTAAAAAGAACTTTACAAAATAACGGACGAATAACTACCATAATAATGTTCAAGATTTTAGCAGGTCATATTCCTTTTTAAGAGTTTGGTTTTTTATCATGAATTTCATATATATGCGAAAATTCTATTTTGGTTCATAATATTTACCCAAAATTTCATTTTGGTTTTTAATATTTTTTTTTAATTTTGTTATGATCCTTAATGTTTCCTAGAAATTTCATAATTGGTCTCTAATTATTGAATATGGTCATTTCTCTCTCGTTTCAAACCCGAGCGTGATGAAATTAGAGTTACTAATTAAATTTGATGAACTCTTTCTTTATTCAATTGAAGTCATCGGCAAACAAAGTCAATTTGGACATGAAATCAGGCTCGAAAATTGGTCTCTTATTTCATAAATTTGGTCATATCTCATTATCTCTCGTTTCAAGTTTGAATGTAACGAAATCAGAGCTACATGTTACTCTTGACAAGTTCTTTCTCTGTCTAATTGGGATTATTGACAAACAAGGTCAACTAGTACTCTAAAAATTAATATTGATATTTTTACTAAACTCACTTTTGTAGTACTATTTGACCTTATTTACTAACAATCAAATCTGGATAGAGAAATAACTCGTCAAGAGTAATTTGTAACTTTGATTTCGTTACATTTGGACTTGAAACAATAGAGATATGATCAAATTCATAAAACAAGTGACCTTTTTTTTTTGTCTGATTTAACCTTGTTTGTCAATAACTCTAATTGAGTAAATAAAAAACTCATCAAATTTAACTCGTAGCTTTGATTTCATCACGTTTAGGGTTTGAAATGAGAGAGATATAATCGCATTCAATAGTTGGGGACCAATTATGAAACTTATAAAAAACATTAAGGACCAAAATGGAACAAAAAAATGTTAGGGACCAAAATAGAGTTTTGGCTATAAAGACAATGTCTAATAGCTTCATTGAGGATTAAAAAACTTTGTAAAGAACCTGGGGCTTGGATCCTCTACCTTCAAAACCTCTCTACCATTGAAACACGTTAAAACAACACGTAAAACGCTCCGTTTCATTTAATTTCATAAAATGAAATCGCCACGTGGCACAATCTTAACAGCGGACATAAAATCATACGGTTAAAAATCACCTAAATACAGAGAATGATAAAGAACTCAAATTTAGAGGATACAATTTCGAAAACATGAGTCCATTCATTACTCGTTCTTCTCTACTCAATTTAGGAATTGACTCCATGTGATCACATCAAGAAAAAAAGTTCTTTTTAGTGGAAACAAAATTGATTTGGTTACATTAATGTCAAGCCAGATTCTTTCTTCCAAATTCATATCACGTTTATTGACAATACATGTAATTAATTAGTTTAGGTAACTGAAAGCTATAAATAATTGTGGATTTTATATCCTTTTATAGGTTTATTTCATTTAGGTTTTTTTTTTTTTAGGGTAATGCTAACGAGTGCCCTATAAGGTGCATTTATTGCATTTTGAAAATGGAAATTCTATTTTGAAAAAAAAAATTTACTTCAAAATTTCCTTTTTCAAAATTATTGCTTGATTAAAATTCTCAGGTAAATTTCTTTTTTCAGAGTGAAATTTCCTTTTCAGAATGTAATAAATGCAGGGCACTCGTTAGTTACTTTTTTTTTTAAAAAAAAATCTTGTTGGTGACTCTATCTATTGGGCTGACTGTGATGTAATTGGCAATATCCAGCCCATTTGTAATTGTCGTATAAGCCCGTTGCCTCTATTCTGGAATTCCCTCCATCCAAAACCACAAGACTGGAAAATAAGGCGCCAAAATCGAAAGAAATATCAGAATTCAGATCGATCGCAAATCGCAATGGAAGGGTTTGGTGGTGCCGGCGACGGCGACGGCGACGGCGACGGTGAAGTGGAAAGAGAGAGAAATGACTCGGAGTCCCAACTCTTGAGAGCTAGGTTCAGGCTCTCCGCAATTTCTATCGCTGAAGCTGAAGGTTTAATTCAATACTCTTCTCTGATCTCTCTCACTCGCTGTTTTCCTTTGCTTTCTGTTTACCTAGTTATCGGTACAAAATTGCCGTCAATGGCATTAGACTCTTGGTTGATTTCACTTTGATTTGAGAAAATATTGCGCAGCTAAGAGAAACGGCATGGATGCTTCAGAGATCGTCGTGGCTTGCGTTGCTGATTTGGCCTTCAAGTATGCCGGTCGGTATTGCTTCACTTTTTTCCGTTTGATTTTCCTGTGGTTAATTCGTTATCTTTTCCTGTTATTGTGGCTCTGAATTACAATTTGAGTTTAATTGACTTGCTTGATAGCGTTATCTTACTTTGGATTCTGGAATTAAAACCAATGGCGAAATTCGACATGCTCGTTTATGTATTCTAGTTGTACTCCAGGTTAGATAATTAGAGGATTCACGACCATATTCTGCACTCTGCGAATCAGTATGCTTACTGAAGTGCATACGAGATAATGTCAATAACGACTTAGGAGTGTATTAATTTTTGGCTTGCAAAGTTGGTGAACTTTGTTACTAAAACTCTGTGATACAACGACGACGTTATGTACATTCCTTCGGTGTGATTTAAGTTAAGTGTAATTTCCGTTTATAGATATAGGATTTTTGTAATCAATTGAGAGTGAATGGTATGGAATATTAATATGAGCGGCTAGCGCACTTGGATTAATTCATGTTTTATTGTATAATTATGAAGCGGTGAATATGCAATGGCTGGCTACTGCAGACTGCAGAGTATGCTTTAATTTATTGCTTATAATGTTTAAGGTGGCAATTCACTACTAGTTCATTGTAATCTATCTTTCTAGGAATAAAATGAGTGACTCATGTTCATTAATATTTCTTACATCTATGATAAAGCTGTATACTTCAATGCCCATAACATATAAGACACATTCATGAGTAGGTGAGGCTGGCCCCGTATGATTACTGCTCATTGTCTACTATGATATTCATATCGTCGAGAATCGATGAAAGGTGATGTGGTTTGCTAGGCAGCTAGGGTATCATGAGTAGGTGAAATAGACTCCAGAACATGGAATCTATCTCACTGTTTACTACTAGACTGAATTTGACCTTTAGAACTTTTACACGAGGTCATGAAAAGTTAAGGTGAACTTTTTATGAGCTTAATCATTCTCAGGCAATGTGCGCTTTGAATTAACGATTTAATTATTTTGCAAGCAGAGCAGCTGGCTAAGGATGTTGAGCTATTTGCTCAGCATGCTAATCGTAAATCTGTAAACTTGGAAGACGTCATACTTTCAAGTGAGTTTTGTTTATTGCATCATCTACTAAATTTCACTCTACTACTACATGGAGCAATATTCTTGTTCACTTATATACCTCACTGCATTTTGGTTTCAGCTCATCGAAATGAGCATCTATCTACCTTATTGAGGACCTTTTCCAATGATTTAAAAGTTAAAGAGCCCCACTCAGAAAGGAAGCGAAAGAAAGCAGCCAAAGAAAAAGACGTAGCAGCCACTTAGTGCAGTTTCCAGGGGTGTACGTATAGTACTTGTAATGTATTTTGCTATTCAAAATTACAGAACCAATTACCAGTTAATTGCTATTTCTGTCATAGCCATTAAGGAAGGACTTAGTAATCCCCCATCCTAATTCACCCCATTATATCACCAGTGCATACCCTCCTTCTAGCTTAGGCGGGGTCAAGCAAGCACATAATATACCTGTTATAAATGAGCCTTTCATGGCTTCGCATAAACAGACCCCTTGTAATATTTTTAACTTGGTATTGTATATGCTTGGATTAATATCTATGTATGTACTAAGTAGTAAATACACTCGGACCATGAGTAACACTGACAAACATACAAGTATGTGATTATCTCGCAAGTTGCACGCAACGGCGAGAGATCACAGTTCTAGTACCTTGTAATTATGTTGTTTGAAAGGGAACAGAGATGCAGGGGGAAAAGTGGGAAACACAAAGCAAGTGAGGATGGTGACAGGTGAGACTGATGCATTATTGGGCGTACTTGGATTTTGATATCTGAGCTATATCTGCATAGTGATTTATTCATCGTTCACGCACTCTTGACTGTTCTAAGAAAAATGTCCTTAATTGTTTCATACAAAAAATACTTCTTAATCTAAAATGTTTTATTTAATTATGTGCACAATGAAAGTGATAGATAGAAACAAAAATATTTTCCTTTTCTTTTGTTTATTAACATTAGGTGAATCTTGATTTGATATGAAGGAAGAATGGAATCGATGCCCTTGGTTCTACTTTACAGCTTAAATTTGGGACATTGACATTTCGGAGATTGGTGAATCTTTTCTGTAAGTATTTTTACGGAGTCCAATAGAGAGAAGGCGGGAAAATTTTGGGATTTGGTTTTGGCTCTGTGTTTTGGTCGGGTGGAGTCAAGCATAGGAATCTTGAAATTTGAAAAGTTCAGCATGAAAATGATGCACTCAACCAAAAAAGGATGGAAGTTGGAAGAGAGAGAAGGAGATGAAAGAAAGCAGATTGAAATAGGTTTACAAATAAACACAAACTGTGCACTTTTTTTTGTCAGCTTCTCATCTTAAAGCAGATCAACCAAGTTACTTTAAAGCCAGTCAGATCTCAGAAGCTCGGAAACTCGAGAGAGAGAAACTTGCTTGTTTCATCGCTTCTTCAATTTCAAAAGCCTTTTAAAACTCTACTTCTCACTCTCACATCTCACTTATAGTCATAGGTTTGTCCATATAGGCCATAGCTAACCATAGCACGTGTGTTCTCTCTTGTGCTTGTTTTGTATTGTATTTGTATTTGTATGTGAATGTGATCAATCAGCCCATTGCTCTCTACTCCCTAAACCCCACGTCCTCACCCACCATTTTATTAGAGGCCACAATTTTAGGTTTAAGTACTAAAATATTATTTCTAAAAAAAAAGGGTAACTATTTTTTTTTATTAAAATGTGAAAGAGATATATGTAGATATATCTATACCATATCCATATTATGGATTTGATGTTTGCATATGTTCTGGGCCACTTTTTTCACTTTCATCATTTCTACTTTTTCGCAGGTGCGCCACATCCATCTAATCAGTTGCTGCAGTGAATGAATGTACATATGCATGTATATGTATGGACAAATTGATGATGCAAAATATAAGATACTTACCAACCCCGCAAAATTAAATATTTTTTTATAAAAAATGATTACATTAATTTAATTGGCTTTCCCCATATCTATCCATAATTTTTGGTAAGAATTAAGAACCCCGTTGGTAAGTAAGTGTGTGATAATGTGATGTAAATACGTGCAAGCGAGGGAGCTGAATTCCTGGCTCTAAAAGAAGTGGGGCCCACCACTGACCAGCATTACTCTTACGTTTCACAGATCACTCATCACTTCAGTCCAAAAAAAAAAAAAGATCACTCATCACTGTTCACGTGGGCCTATGGCCTCTCTCTCTCTCTCTCTACTTTCCAGTTTTTGCTTTTTAGTCCCTTGCAGAATCCCTTCAGTTCAGTCCTCTCTCTCTCTCTCTCTTTTTTACTTTAGTTTGTGACTTGCAAGCAGTTACCTTGGAAACAAAAATAGTATTATTATAACTAAAATTTGCCGTTATTGTGTGGGAGAGTGAGATGTATGTCATTTTGTGTGTGTGTGTCCATCAAATCTTGTTGCATCACCCAATAGCAATGGACAATGGTTGTTATTAATAGTAACCTATAAATTCATAATCATTCTATCTATTTTTGTATACAATAATGATAATCCAACGTATACATAGATATATGGAATTTATCTTATCATAGTTATTAATTTAATTATTTATCTTTTTATGTCAATATGAAAAGTATTATTTAAATAGATGATAAAAATTTAAAAGTTTGCTTATGTAAATTAGAGGATTAAGATGCATGCTAATTTTATTTTAAATTTTTTTTTACTTGTTTGTTGTTTTTTAAATGATGAAGTCATAAAAAGAAATTATGGAAGCTTTTTAAAAACAAATAAATAATAAATATTGAGATATTACTGTTAATCAAGATGTGTCAGTAATTATCTCATGATAAAAATTCAAAGATAAGATTGAGTCATAGTTGGATATTTGTTTGGATATGTGCTTAATTATGAGTAAAGAAAATAGAATTGTGACTTAATAATATTTTTTCTAACTGATTGAAGAGCGGTCTATATGTCTCGTTTATTATTTGACCCATATCTTGACATAAGATTCATGATAAAAGCAATACTCAAAATAACAATTCATAAAGAAACAAAGACACATCGTCATTGAAGTATGCTCAAACAAAGTTATGTCCAAAATAAATAGTTATAGTTTTGAGCGTACATCGTCATTGAGGTATGCCCAAACAAAGTTGTGTCCAAAATAAATAGTTATAATTTTGAGCTTTGCGGTAAGATATTGATTCAATAATTAATAATGAAGTTGAGGGAGAACGTATTTTCAATCTTTCGAGATTTTAAATAATCTTGTAAGAAAGCACGATAAATAAGGAGCTCATAATACTCTTTCAACTATTAAGTCAGAAAGAAATAGAAAGGTAAATATAAGTGAGAATTTAAAAAATTAATTATCTCATATGGAATAAACTAGCTAGACTATTTACATAGTCAGATTTCTTTGTGTAATTAATTATAGGATAAAACTTATATCAAGTTTTTTATATTCTTGCTATCAAGTTCCACCAATCACAAGTCTTGATTACATTCTCTCTCTTTAATGATTGGTCATGCAAAAAGCGATGTTTAATATTCTCTCTTTCATGATTGGTCATATATAAAATTTTTGCCACGTGTCAAATGTTGATTGGAGAACTTGATAGTAAAGATGTAGGGAACTTGATGTAAATTTTGCCATTAGTTATAACTATTTAGATAACATATATGTGATACGTCAAGAAAGGAACATTGTGATGTTGGATGACTCAAACAATTGCTTAAATGACAATCTAATACTATCTTATGAGATGAGATGTGTTTTAAAATAAATTATTTTTTCCAAAAATTATATATAAATTGATAACCCATAATTATAAGATTACCAAATACAAAAAAAAAAAATCTATGCAATATAAATAGTTTTGATAATTTGTATGAAAAGAAATGAATGGAAGCATGCCCATAAATATTTGACCCATTCGGGTGTGAGGAAAGACGAAGGAGGCATCACACCACGTGAAGGATTTGGGTTTCGTCCAATAAACACACATCCATACAATCAATCATACACGATACTTATTCATTTCTGCTTAGCTTAACCGTTGCTATTTCGCCATCACAACCTTCACAAATTACAACAACTCAACCACCCCTCTCTAAATTTTTGTTGCCAATTATTATCTCTCCTTTTTTCAAATAATCTAGCTGTATTTCTATATTAATGAAATTCACTTGTGTTAAAAATATTATATCGTTTAAAAATTAAGTAAATTATAAAGCATAAAAAAGTTTTGGTCAAAGGGTAAATTTGGTCTTTTATCTTTTGCTCAGTTCTCAATTTAGTCATGTATCTTTTTTTGTTATGTTTTTTGTCCCATATTTTTGCAAAATGTCCTAATTTGGTCCCACATCATTTTTGGTCCCATACCTTTTAGTAGTTAAGTTGTAGAATTAGTCCTATATATTTGTAAAATGATCAACTGTTAGTTGAACCTTTTGCAAAGATATGAGACCACTTCTGCACTTGATCCAAAGATATAAGACCAATTTTGCAATTGAATCAAAGATATGAGATCAAATCTACAAAAAAAAAAATGGGATCAAATTGGAAATTGGTTCAAAGATATGAGACCAAAAGTATAACAAAAAAGATATGAGACCAAATTAAAAACTGAACAAAAGATATGCAACCAAATTTAGACTTGGACCAAAAGTTTTTATATCGTTTTTTATTTCATATTTAACGAGAAAAATATTAAATGACTTATCATAGCAGCATATTTTCTCATGACTTCTCCATTTATATTTTTTTGATATATAATTTTGAAGTATCTACAAAGTTTGAATATATCTTCAAATCATATATAATAATATAAACTATCAAGCTTAACATACAATAAATTTTTTTTTTATACTTTTTTGGAATATAAAATTAATTATAGTGGTTTTTATATTTTAATAATAAACAAATAGAGATTTATTAGTTATTCTCTCACTTCTAATTAAATTAACACAATCACATGAAAAATTGTTCTTGTAAAGATGTTAGGCTCTTTCGTTAGTTTAATCCTCTAAACAGCATAAAGTTCTATAAAAATCACCCGAATAGTTGAATGATTTAATCAAGCTATAATCCTAGCTAGTTAAATTAAGTATTCGGTGTCTATTAATGGCCCAACAAAAAATATTCGGTGTCTACAAGTTTATTAAAATTGTAATTTGATTTTCGTATTTTGTTTGATTTGGTATGATTTGATTGATACTTAAATAGTAAGATGAATTATATAATTTTTTCACTAATCTAATTTAACCGGTCTTTTTGGATGAAATATTTAAATCTAACCAATTCAAAAGTTTGAACACTCCTATACTATAAAGTATAGCCACTTCATCTTGAGGGTGTGTTGTCATGTCAGATATGTGTCTGTGTCCGACATCTATACGATACTAGTACGACATATATGCATAAATTTTAGAATACAAAATTATTTTTTGTGACTTTAACATGACAAATAATAAAAATCATTGCACATATGACATATATTATGAATATATACTGTAACTTTAAAGTTATAAAAATTTATTGATTTTTTAATTATTTATATGTATAAATACATATCGTGTTGTGTCTTGTAATTTTAAAAAATTGACATGTCAAAGTGTCTGTATTCATAATTGGAAACCATTTTGATTTATTTTTTCATTTTATCACGTTACCTTTTAATGACTTAATTGTTGTATAAATTTTTTAATGATTATTTATTAGTATATCATCATCAAAACGTTAACAATATCACAAGTCCAAATTGTAAATTGTTTAGAAAGATAAAGACCAAAATTTGGGCCAAAAAAAATGAATGAATAAATATGAAGACCAATATATAATTTTTGGTGAACTAATATGAAGTTATAAACTAAATTTTAATGACAAAAATACTTTTAGTAAGGGTACTCTTAGTGCCCTCAAAGTACGCCGTTATTTTTTGTTGTACTCCTAAAGTTTTTTTTGTCAATTGTATCCCCAAAGTATATAGTTAGTTTCAGTTATACCCCCAAAATTTTTTTAGTTAATTATAATCTTAATTGCACCCCCAAATACTCCCCAATCTATGGGTACAATTGATAAAAAAAGGTTGAGGATATAACTGATACAAAAAAAAATATTGGGAGTATAATTGTTTAAAAAGACTTTAGAGATATAATTGAAACTGACCCCATATTTCGGGGTACAATTGACCAAAAAAAACTTTAGGGGTACAACTAAAAATGATCATATATTTTGGGGGTACAAATAATATTTCTGCCAAATTTTAATTTAACCTAACAACATCCACTTAACCACCTAACACAAAGTTGTGTTTGTTATCCTAGAACTCACTCTATTTTCATTTTTACAGATGATTTATTTTTCAAACATTAAATAATAATTTATTGACTTTAAATGCTATAGTTTGGCTGTGATTTTGACGTGTATGTCTATCTCACGGCACTCTCTCACATGGAATCATTAACATTTCTGATCTTTGATAAACCGAATGGTAGGGGACCACTATTTCACACATATATATGATGCATCATGTTTCTCTTCAAAAATATTTTAATAAATCAGTTATTTTATGAGATATGATTTGATATACCAAAACTTTTTTATTTTGTAATAATTTGACTAATTAACCTTACATTTTGTACCTAAAAAAGAATTATACTAATGAAATATTCATGTTATCTAAAATAATTAAGAGGCAGTGAATATTTCATACAAGACAATGTTTAGATAAAGCTTCTTAACAAATATTTGATATGTAACAAAAAGTTTATATATAATTAATCATAAAAAGATAAAAATGACTAATTAGTATATCGTTTTAATATTTTAGAGATTAAAAAGTATGTATTTCATTTTTTTAAAGATTAAATATGTATTTTAATTTTTTTAGGGACCAAGTTGTCAGCTCATTAATATTTCAATAATCAAATTATTAGTTTACCTTTAAAAGAAACTTTTAGGTATTTATTATTAATCTAACAATAAATTTATGATACATAATAAAATTATTCAAATTTCAATCATACTCGAATCAAGATAAAAACTTTCATAAGATTTATAAAGCAAGGTACCTATATTGTCACGGATTTTTCAGGCAAATTTATATGTAGACTATTTTGGAATCATTTTACTTGTCATTCTAAAAATATTATGCATTAATAAGATATAAAATATAAATAATTGTAGAAAATGATTATAGTAGAAAATCTTGAAACAAACATTGTTTAGTTCAGCTTATCATTTTAAAATACAGATAAATGATAACTATCAAATACTTTGTCAATAGTTTAATAATTTATTTAATAAAAAATCAAAATGATATTAGCGTGAATTAAAAACTTGTTAATTTTTTATATATGCTAAAATGTATTATTAAACAATAAACAGACAATATAATGCAAAAATTATTTTAATATTAATAAAAATTACATTGACGTTATCACCTATTTAATGAGGGTGAGATATTGAGTAAAATTGAAGTTATAATTTTTAGCAAAAAAATTAAACTAATTAATGACAATATTTGAACCAATCTAATGTAGTCAACTAAAATGGATAAAAGTCGACTTATTAATGAAGTTAATTGAATAAAATATTGAACCCTCCCATCAAACTTGATGATCACCACTATCAAAAGGCTTATAAGCTTCATCAATTTCTTCTCAGTTCCCATATTATTCTCGATGCAAATTTATGTGACTCACATTTAAGTTAAGGATTAGATTGTTGATGTTTTGACTAAGTCTCTTCTAAAACATCAACAATCTAATTCAATTTGTTTTACTTCCATTCAAACTTAAGACTTATCAAGTCTCTTTGATTCAAATTGTCCAATTTATTTGTATTGTTGTTTAGTCATTCATTAGTATTTCGATTGTAATTTGTTGTAATATAATGAGTAATTTGTTAGAATAAAAGGAGATATATTTGTATATTTCTTCATTCAAGCCAATCCAAACGAACCCATAGAATCTTCCTCATTTCATAAGCTCACTTGTATATTTCTTTGAATTCATTGAGGTATTATTTCCTTAGTCGTCAAGTTCTTCACAATGCCTATTTGATTATAAAAAAAAATCCCGATAATTTGTATTTTAAATTATAAGTTCTGTTGATTTAAATCAATCATTTAAATAAATAATTAGAATTTTTAAAAATATAATTACTAAATCAAATTCTCATACTTTTGTTGCTTGGCCTAACATGAAATGCCTAGTTGTAGAAAGGCCTAAACTCATCTAAAAAAAATCTCAAGAGGAGAGTGTTGTTTCAATATATATAGAGAGTTAGAATGTTCTTTAACCAAGCGATGTGAGACTTCAATGCGTCCCCTTCACGCCCGATATAAGAACGTGAAGCCAACGGGTTATCCTCAGGGCAGCCTACAATACGAGTCATCAATCCACACATGCTTAAACTAGACTTTGATACTATGTAGAAATGTCTCTAACTCACCTCAAAAGAATGTTAGTTACACAAGTCATCCTTCTATATATATATACACACTGAAACAACTCTCTTTCATTGAGAGTTGTTTCAATAATATTTTACACGAATCTCGAGGTGTGAAACTAACATTCGACAATTGAGAGGTGGAGAACAAAAGATATCTACCTCTTTGTAGCACAATTCGCTTACTTGGCCTTCGTACCAGGCCAAGCCCGTTCCCCGGATACCTCGGAGTGCTCCCTGACTCGGTCAAATGCCTGTTCGCATGGCTCGAGGCGTTCCCGGACTCGGTCAAGCCCACACTGCGCAAATGCTCAATGGCCGAACTACCCACGCACTCCACTCTCCCATGATTGCCTTGCTTTGCATTTCATGGGCTCCCACCTCTTCCGTTAAAGGAAATCGTGGGCCAGAACATGGAGCGTTCCCTGCGTTAGCCACTATTTATCACTACTCTATAATACTCCAAAATGCCGCCAGTTTAAGGTTAGCTTCTCTTTGTCTCAGAATTCTCTTACTCTCAATTGACTCCCATTCTAACTTGAGCGTCAGAGTGTTCTTCGCAGGGCCCCCTATGAAATCTTTTGCAGGTCACTTCGTATCTCCTCTAGCCCCAACAGCTTTTCATTTGAACTAGGTAAGCCCATTCATTATTTAATTTATCACCTATATAGTGTTAAAATGCTCTTTAACCAAACAATGTAGGATTTCAACACCAGATAATACCACCATGATAGCATAAAAAATGTAAATAAAACTTACAATAAAAAAACTTACTATATCTATACTATATTATATGTGGGAGGAGTCTTCTGGTCGTGCTCCCACATTAGTATAGAAATTATTATTTTATATAGGAAGTCAAAATTTCTAATTAGTCCCAAATATATGAAGTAATTTCAAATTAGTCCTAAATATTTTATTTATTTTAGATGAATCTTACATATTTTTATAATTTTTCAAATTGGTCCCAAACTTACTCATTTATCAACATAAGAATTTTATGTACTCTTTAATTTTAAATCAATTCAAATGTTACATGGGCACGCCAAGCCCCTAGTAGCTAATATGTTCAAAAGGTTAAATGAATAAAAGAAATTGATGCATCAAACATATCTAATAGAATTTTTGATCAATTCAAAGTTTATAAATAGAATATATGGCCAATTTAAATAATTTTTCAATATGTATATATAATCAAGTTAAATGGATTTAAATAAAAAAAGTGAGAATTGAATAAANAACATGCTACAATAGTCACTTTGCTTGTAACGAAAATATAAATTAAATTAATATAGGCAAACAAGAGTATTCTATGTGTTTTTATTTAAATTGTAATATTAAATAAACATATATATAAAAGAAAGTCACAATATGACAATAATATATTTATGAGACGTGATAAGATAGAGGTAAATAATTGAATATTTTGTATTCATCTCTTTATTGTTTTTAAATAAAACTTTAGTTAAAGCATAAATCTATGTATGAAAAATAAATATAATACAAGATGTGTAATTAAATAACTTCTTATTACAATATATTAGTCACTTTCATCAGACCCAACCCCAATTAATTAATACAAGATATGTAATTAAATAACTTCGCAAACATGTGAATTTCTCTTGCAAGATGTGTGTATATTTAATTTTTGATAATATTTTAAATAGGATTGCTTTTATTATAGAACCAAATTTTACATATATGTTTTAATAATTATTATTTTAAATATAAGATTGTGATAATGTAATTTGATATTGCTCTTAAATTCGCCAACATTCATTCGTTCGGCACAAACTTCGTTGGGAGGGTTTGGTCGCCAAGAGAGTCTCTGATGGCTAAGTCAATAAATTAGCAGAGTAAGAGTTAGTAATGTGTAAGTTGTGTTTAGAGGTTACCTAGAGTCTTATTTATAGAGGTTGGGGGCAAGGATCATGGGGTATCAGTGATCCCCACATATATATTTGATGGAGAGAGGTCATCGCTGCTTTAACCGTCATGATAATGATTTTTGGTAGCTCGATTGGGTGTAAGGTGAGCTTAGTCCTCCACTTGACCTTAAATGGGTCTGCTGTATGCTTGAGACTGACCGGTCTCTACCTTATCATAAATATTATATTAAAGAATTAATTTAAAATAACTTTAAAACAAAGTATATATATATATATATATATTAAAATCACTAGTATTAAATATGCATCTAACAAATACCATTTCTTTAGAAGTAGAACAATTTAAATTTATGTTTTTTATTAAATAAATATGATTTAAATAAAATTCCAGAAGACTTTTTTTTCTTAATTCCATTTGAAAAGTACCATCGTTGCACTTTAATTTGGAAAAAAGAATCATTTTTTGAAAACAAAATTAATTTATTCAGGCAAAGAAAAAAAAACAAAAGTTAATATATATATATATACATATAATTTGAACATGGATCCTCATCTGGAGTAATAGGGAAGAACAGCAAATTCAGTTAAGATTGAAAAACATTTTCGTACACGAAACTGAGGTTCGTGAATTAGACAATAGTACTACACAAACACAAGAAGGAACAAAAAGATAGATATATAGATAGATAGATTAACATGTAACATGTTCCTTAAATGAAGTTTCTGTTTCACTTTATAATCTTACCAGAATTCTACCAAAATTTTGTTTCGCGTTTAATTGACCAATAGGAGCTTCAGGTTTATTATTTTTATTTTCTTTTATTTTTTCGGAATACAAATACATTAGTTTGTCTTTTTTTTAATTGTAATTAATTCAACTTCTATTTTTTTATTGTAAAGGCTTTAACTATAACTTTTGTTTGTATATATATAATCCATTAATTAATAAAGATTTACAGATATCCAATTAAATTATTTTTTGTAATTTTTTTCATAAAATATAAAAGATTATTCTATAAACATCAAATTTAATTATGAGGGTTGACAAATATCTCCCTAAAGTCTTTTAACTATATATGATCATTTTATGGCAAATATAATTGTGAATTATGAATTGCAACAGATATAGAGTACTAAATAGTTTTTTTTTATTATTTCTATTCGTATCTATTTATCATATTCAATATTGGTCCTTTATTTATATTTG
The DNA here is from genome assembly GCA_003254925.1 of Chamaecrista fasciculata. Lineage (NCBI taxonomy): Eukaryota > Viridiplantae > Streptophyta > Magnoliopsida > Fabales > Fabaceae > Chamaecrista > Chamaecrista fasciculata. Next base: position 71,051 of record QANZ01056558.1, on the reverse strand, counting down.
ATAAATTAATATTTGTATCTAATTTGATATATAGTATCTAATAAATACTCAAAATACCTAAAAATAATTGATATAAAATATGATATCCTAATTAAAAAATCTATATATTCGATATCTAATATTCGTTAATTAAAATAAAATAATTAAAAATATAATAAATATATATAAAATATTTATATTATAGGTATATGGTATTGAATATCGGGTACTGTTACCATCCATTAATTTTGAATGAATACCATATAGTTACTACAATATTCTATAGAAATTAACAAATAATAACATTCTCATAATAATAAGTTTTTTTTAGACAACAATACAACATGATAAACTTGGGAAATATTTTGTTATTTTTTCAAAACTTAAAATTTCCTTTTTTTACCATGATAAAATGTTAAGATTAATTTTTAATAAATCATAAAATATCATTAATTTGCATTAATACTATGAAAAGAAAACTTTAATAATTTCAATATTTTATTCCATATTATATTTTTTTTTTTAAAAAAAGAAAAACGTTATAACGTGATTAAGCTTGTGCTTTGTAACTGATTGGATTGTCTGTATGTTAGAGTTAGAGTGTTAGACAAAGATTTTTTTCTTTTCGTCAGATATCTTACGAACATTAACGTATTATTCTTCTCTTACAAGCACTTGAGCAATATTAGGATATCTATGTGCTTAAAATTTAAGCCTTAAATATCGGTAATTTTTTTTAAAATAATTTTCATAAAAGGTAATGAATTAAATAAATTTAAACGAATTATTCATTGAAAATGACCACAAGGAAATTATTCAAATCGAATAAGAAGATCTAAATTTTCTAAAGATTCAATGCTGAGACACGGATTGTGTGATTAATAAACTTAATAGAATAGTTTAGCATATTTAGAAAAAGAATAAAATTAATTCAGCACATATGCAAACAAATATAACCATTTAAAAGTGTATATATACAGCTTTCTATTTTGTGAGCAATTAAAACTTTTCCAATCATGAGAGATGCATGTATATTGTGTAATAATCATCATAATAATTATAGGCTAAAGTCCTATTTTAGTTTCTCAGTTATGCTTAGTGTTCTAAATTGGTCCCCCAGTTATTTTTCGTTCCATATTGGTCCCTCAGTTATGCAAAATTTGACAAAGTTGGTCCCTCTAACAGTTTCCATCCATTTTTCCGTTAAAAAAAAAGACAAAATTGATATTTAACTCCTAAAAGTTTAAATTTTTTGCACCAAGGACCTTTTTCTCTATAATAGAACCAAAATGTAATAAAGAAGAAATACTTGGGGGTTTTAGTTTATTTTACACAAAAAACACAATCTCTTCTCTCTATCTTGGCAAATTCGGAGAGAGCGAAGACGGTGAAGGAATGCGTCAGGAGACATAGAGAGAGAGAGAGAGGTGTGTTTTTTTGTGTAAAATAAATTAAAACCCTCAAATATTTCTTCTTTCTTACATTTTGGTTCTATTATAGAGAAAAAGGTCCTTGATGCAAAAAATTTAAACTTTTAGGAGTTAAATATCAATTTTGTCTCTTTTTTTTTAAGGAAAAATGGATGAAAACTGTTAGAGGGACCAACTTTGTCAAATTTTGCATAACTGGGGGACCAATATGGAACGAAAAATAACTGGGGGACCAATTTGGAACACTGAACATAACTGAGGGACCAAAATAAGACTTTAGCCATAATTATAAATACTAGTAATTATGTGTATATTAAGGTACCATCAATAAACAAAGAAATTATAAGGATTTCAATGATTTTCTTTATCCGAAAACAATGAATATTTCATTTTCATAATTTCACATTTGTAGTCAAGTTATTGCTTTTGAGACAATATATATTTTATTTTCATTAAAAAACTTACTTATAAAAATACAAAGCCATAATACCCATTATCTTTTATATATATATATATATATATATATATGAAAAAAGATAAGAAACAAGCGACAAAAAAACTCAAAGAATCAGACACATAAAATGTGATGTACTCATTACAGAGAGAGTTTAGAGAGAGAAACGTGGATTCCACTAATATTTTTCTCTTGTAACTCTCTTTTTATCTCTCTACGTTGTAGTGTATTTGTATGGCAGATGATCCATTTTCAAAAAACGAGACACATAGAATGTGATGTACTCATTGTAGAGAGAGTTAGAGAGAGAAACACGAATCCCACTAATATTTTCTCTTTCTAACTCTCTCTTTATCTTTCTACAAGCGACAAAAAAAACTCAGAATCAGACACATAAAATGTGTGATGTACTCATAGCAGAGAGAGTTACAGAGAGAAACGTGGATTTCACTAATATTTTCTCAATCTAACTCTCTCTTTATTTCTCTACAAGCGACAAAAAAAAATTCAAAGAATCAGACACATAAAATGTGATGTACTCATAGCAGAGAGAGTTAGAGAGAGAAACGTAGATCCCACTAATATTTTCTCTTTCTAACTCAGTCTCTTTATCTCTCTACATTGCAGTGTATTTGCATGGCAGATGATCAATTTCAAAAAACGAGACACATAGAATGTGATGTACTCATTGCAAAGAGTTAGAGAGAAACATGGATCCCACTAATATTTCCTCTTTCTAACCTCTCTTATCTCTTTACAAGCGACAAAAAAAACTTAAAGAATCAGACACATAAAATGTGATGTACTCATAGCAGAGAGAGAAACGTGGACCCCACTAATATTTTTTTTTCTTTCTAACTCTCTTTATCTTTTTACACTGTAGTGTATTTGCATGACAGATGATCCATTTTAAAAAACGAGACACATATAATGTGATGTACTCATTATAGTAGAACCACAACCACTCTCGCCTAAAATTTAATTAGAAGACTTGTATTAGTATTTTATTATATAAATGCAATTTAGTTTTAAATGATATCAAGTTGATATATATTTTTAAATAATAATGATTTATTACCAAAATATAAATATAAAAGAAATATCTCAATAATTAAAAACTAATACTTTTTCCCTAAGATAAGCGGCTAGGAATAATACTGAACTAAGGGAAATAAATTTAACACAAATTTCAGAAAACGTGTTTTTAAGACATGGATTGAGAAAAATTAAATAAAATAATCCATACATTTAACTTGAAATAAATTCAAAATCCAAAAAATTGATTAGAGGGCAGGTTCAGCCTTCAAGTGCTGCTGAATCAAAAGCTTTTAGTGTCAAAACGCAGAAAAATGAGTTGTCGTTTATGTATTTATATATATTGGTAAGAGTCTGATTTATTTTTAAAAAGTTATCTTTTATTACAACCAAACCCCGAAAAACACACAAACACACAACCTGCGCCTATATTCTCTCTCTTCTTTTCTTTTTAATTTAATTAAAAATAATATTTATTTTTTCTCTCTCTTTCCTTCTTTTTTGTTTTTGTATTTTAAAGCTAAGCTAACACGCTTTCCTTCCTTCCTTCTTCCTCTTGTCTTCTCTCTCTATTTCTAATTCTGTTTCTATTTCTCTCTCTTCTCTCTTTCTTTCTATTTCTTCTTTTCTTTTTCTTTCTCTTTCAAAGCTTAAAACTCTGTTGTGTTGTCTGATTCTCTCTCCAAACCAGAAGGCGACCGGCGACCGCGATCGCCGGAGATTCGCCTTACGCTCGCCGGAATAGTTAGTTTCCCGATTTGAGCTGTGAATTCTGAATTATTCTTTTCCATTTCTTCGGGAGAGAGAAAGAGAGAGAGAGTGGAGTTTTGTGTCGATAGAAGCAAACAAAAAGGAAAAAGAAAAGAATATTCTCTCGTTTTCTCGTGTAGTGAGAGATCGCCAGAAGGCAATGCGAAGAGAGATGGAAGGAGATTTTGCAACGGAGTAGCAAATAAGCTGAGATCTTCTATATCTCTGAATTATTTGTGCTCCGAAGACCTTCCTGTGAGATTCAATTTCTTTTTTGTTTCTTTCTTACTCTTTCTTCTCGAGTTTCCAGATGAGGAGTTGCTGAATTTTGTGTAGTGACCTGAGGAGAAAGAATTTTGAGATTTGTGTGAAGGCGAGATGGTGTTCAATTTTAGAAAGGTGAGTGTTTATTTGTTGGTTTGACAATTCATGACTTGTGTGTAATTCTCTGTTGCTGTCACTGATGTTCAATTTAGAGCTTCTTTATGTGAATCTCAGTTCTTCCTTCTCTGAAAATTCGGTTTTCTGAACTTGATCTGGCATTGTTTGAGGTGTTTGTTTTTCTCTGAAGTCTTCCTTTCATCTGCTCATCTTGCTGACAAAAACTAAGCAGGAGGATTATAGACTCAAGCTACATGCAATTTTCTCTAAGATAAAATGAAAATCCTACTCTCTTTTTGATGGTTTTGTTTCTTTTTTCTTGGTTCGGAATGACTCAACCGTGTTAGGTCGATTTTAGGTAAGCAACGAGCTTTCCTCTTTTCACAATATTAACCCGTGTTATTCTTGATTCTGGTGGCATTTAGTTGAAAATATAGTTATTTCTGGCTTAGTCTATCACTGATATATTTAAATTATGCCATTAGAATGAGGAAGCAGTTTTTATTTTTTATTTTTTTAATAATTTCCATGGTGCTCTACTTGTTGAGATGATTGGCTCAATGGTTCTTTCTGAATCTGAAGTAGCTTTTATTTTGTTTTTTGGTCAATATCAAGTTTATTATGGAGTTCCTTGTTTATAGTCATCTGTCTTCTTTGTTCAGAAAATGACCTTAATTTCCAACAGATGACATGGAACTTGGTCTAGCAAAGCCAACAAGTGAGGAGCTTTCATTAATTCTTCATTTGCAGAGTTTTGGACTAAGAGCTGCAGGATGCCTTTTGAAATAATGGACCAGAGGGGCCTATCTGCCTCATCGGACTTTTTTGATGACAATGGATTCCAGGTGTGTATTATTCCCCCTTGATTCATGATATATTTTACGGTAGAAGACTTGGATTGTCTTTTTTAACTGTTCAAGGCTTTGGTCTCGTTTTGTCTAAATGTTACTGATCTCAGCGAAATGAATGGTATTGCTATGGCCTTTCTGATCTCTTGGTTTTCTAAAGCTGTCTTGAATTATGTTGGGCAGAGGAACGTTGGATTGCAGAAGCCGAAGTCCTTTCATGACCAATTTTTGCACGGTGATGACCTATCAATTTTCCCCCCACAAATAGTTCTATATATCTAACTCGTTTGCTTGTGTTTCAGTTCTACATTAATGTCAAACATGTGTTTCAGTTCTACATTAATGTCAAACATTCTTAACTAACCGTCTAACAAATATAGGCATTTATAATTAAGTGAATAAACACAAATGATCAGTCTAAAAAATGACAGATAGATCCCTGTTGAATGGCCTTGTTAATTGACAGGAGAATGTTTTTGTTGATTGATTCTTTATCTATTAAGTCTCCAGTCTCAGTTGTGGAGGGTTACAATAAGTGGTATTATGGTACTTTTTGTTCAATATTCCGCTCATGCTCTTCCAAATCTAACGTGAATATTTTGCAGCACATGTAATAATGATTATCCATGTGGAAAGTACACTTGAAATGATTAATTGCATTAAATTCTAAAATTAAAATAGTGTGATGAATACTTTATTGCTGCAGTCATTAATGACAAACTGTTGTAAGAGACTACTATGTTCTTACAATTTTTAATCGTGGTGTAGCTGTTTTTTTTTAATGGTTACCAGATGATTTCCTACGCTACACTTTGCTGGTTTGAAGTTTGGATATGGTTTTTGCGGCAGTTGATATCCCATTTTGTTTCTTCTTTTTTCATTCTAATACTGAATTACATAATGTCTCTCTCAGCATGTCTGTGTCTCCACAATTGTGCATGGTTGTGCATATTTTCCATATATAACTAGTGTATCTACTGTACTATCTATTAGTTGTTTGATAACATAGGTTGTGCTGTATTTATTTTGCAGGGAAAATAGGGGCATCACCTTGCAGCATTTTGAATACTTCGTCACCTCGAGAAATGAATGCAAAGTCAGGCTTTCCTATGCCGCAGACAAGCCTGTCTGGAGAAGTTCCAGAAAAAATGCTGGTCAGCGGAGGAGGCATCATTGATGTTTTGAAGGCTACCAAAGAATCAATGAATCATCAACCCAGATCATGGTCGAATGCATTTATGCAGCCAGAATCCACCTCTTATGGTGGTACTAGAAATGGGATCATCACTAATACTGCTGCTCATGAAAGTAGTCTATTCTCTAGCTCACTATCTGAGATATTTAACCGAAGATGTAAGATCTTGTTTTAGCATACTAAGATAACTTGCAAAGATGCATAATGGAAAGTCTAGCACCCTCAACTGATCAGCATTGATACCTATTTCTTTTCTAAACTCTATGAAAAAAGTTCTGTAGTAAACATAGAACAGCAGCTTATCTTCCCTAATATGATGGGGGTATATAAGACATCCTTCCCCAAACCCCTCACCATTCAATTAAAAACATGGGAGTCTATTTTTTTATTTTAAAGCTTCATGGTTTTAGTGCTAGTGAAACTGATATTCTTGTATGTGTGTTGATATGTGTATCTTGATGCAGTGAGGTTAACAAGGAATGATCTTCTGTCTCATCAGCCTCTTACCATAGGTTCTCTTCCTGAGGAAGAACCACATAAATCTCTAAAAGAAATTGAGGCTGACACTATTGGGAATCTCCTTCCTGATGAAGATGATTTGTTCTCTGGTGTTACTGATGAATTAGGACATAATTCTCATGCCAAGGCAAGTGAAGATTATGAAGACTTTGATTTGTTTAGCAGTGGTGGAGGCATGGAGCTGGAAGGAGATGAACATCCTAGTTTGGGAAAAACAATCAGTGGTCTGGATGCAGATTCTGGTTATTTTGGTGGTTTCAAAGGAAATTTGCCTTTTGGTGAACAGCCTTCCAGAACACTTTTTGTTAGAAACATAAATAGCAATGTTGAAGATTCTGAGCTAACGGCTCTTTTTGAGGTGCATATTTGATCATTTATATTGAAAGATGTTATCTCAAGAAGCATTTCTTATACCATTAATTAGAAGAAGTGAATGGACTATTATGTTTGTTCTGACAGCAATATGGAGACATCCGAACCATTTATACAGCCTGCAAGCATCGTGGGTTTGTGATGATTTCTTACTGTGACCTAAGGGCAGCACAAAAAGCAATGCAAGCACTTCAAAATAGGTCATTGAGGTCTAGGAAACTTGACATACATTATTCAATTCCAAAGGTACAAATTTTAGCCAGTTCGCTGCATGCATAATGCCATTTCCATAGTTATCATTTAGATAATGTTGGCAGTGCTATTGATTGTTATCATTTATTGTCACTTCTATGTTCTTTGCTTGTTCAGTTGCTTCTGGTTTCCATTTTTGGTGCTTTCCTCATAAAAGTATCTTAACTTGCTGAATTGTTAGGACAATGCTCCAGAAAAGGATATAAGCCATGGTACACTGGTGCTGTCTGGTCTCGATTCTTCTGTTTCAAATGATGAGCTTCAACAGATATTTGGATTTTATGGAGAAATAAAAGAAGTAATCATTATTGATTTTTACCCTTTTGGTGCTTGAAAATTATGAAGATGACCATAATCAAGTACTTATTTCTGCTTGCAGATCTATGAATCTCCAAATGTGAATTATCAAAAATTCATTGAATTTTATGATGTGAGAGCTGCAGAAGCTGCTCTTCGTGCATTAAACAGGAGTGACATTGCTGGGAAGCAGATCAAGCTTGAACCTGGCCAACCTAGGGGCACAACATGGTGGCTATAGTCTTTTCCTTTTGTTGTTGCTTTATAACTATTTTCTTCTCTTTAATTAATCATGTCATACTTAACTGTTGATTGAGTACAAAATTGTGAGAGAGGTCACCTTGACTTTCCTTATTCTCTTTGTAGTTTGACACAGCAGTCTCACAAGGGCCAAGATGAACCTGATTTTGGTCAAAGTCTTTGTGACAACTTATCACTAAGACACAAGGGTATGATTGTATGTTATTTATTCTTAATTTCATTACTACTATTATTACTATTAATTATTATTAATATTTTTCTTAAGAAGCAAATGTTCTTCTTGGTTTCACTACATTTACAGCAATTGCATCTGGCTGCTTAGAAAATGGATCTAGTTCGGGATTTCACTCTGCAATGCAGCAACCTATTAACGCATTAATTGACAATGCGTTCTCTCCCGTGAATTCTAGCTTGCACAAAGCAGTGAGAGGGCCATCTTCAGGAAAAGTGCCTGGTGTTTTGGAAGCCAGTAGCTATCTTGATGGAGTGAAATTTGCCTCTGTTCCAAGATTCCACCCTCATTCCTTGCCTGATTATCATGATAGTTTAGCTAATGGTAGTACTTACAACTTTGCAAGCATCGTAGGCAATGTGGCTGGCAACATTGGTACAGGAGTGACAGAAGGTTCAGATGGCAGGCACATTCAGGGAATGGGTTCAGCGGGGAATCTGGTGGATTTTAATGGAGTGGGTAAGTGGAAATTCGAAATGGATGTTTACATGTTCAAGAAGCTTCATGTATAACCCTATTTTTTCCAGTTTTAAAAAATGGTTCCCTGTCTATCAAGAATTGTGACAGGAAGGAGCAAAATATTGCAGAGGTGAATTTATTGTTCTCTTAAAACGTCATCCTGGTAGCTTACACCTTTCTTTAATTTTGAATCTTCAGGAAATGGAAGCCACCCACGCCACGGGCTTTATCATGTGTGGAACAGCTCCAATTTGCATCAGGAACCTTCCCCAAGTCCCATTCTTTGGCAGAAAACACCCTCATTTGTTAATGGTGCTCGTGCTCCTTGCCTTCCACAAATGGCGGGCTTTCCTAGAACGCAGCCACATATGCTAAGAGCATCACATATAGACCACCATGTTGGGTCAGCACCAGTTGTAACTGCCTCCCCCTGGGATAGGCAACATTCTTATTTGGGAGTGTCTCCTGAAGCTTCTGGTTTTCACATGGGTTCTCTGGGAAGTTCAGGTTTGCCTGGTAGCTGGCAAATGCATCATCCGGATTTTTCTTCTCACATGTTTTCTCATATGGGTGGTAATGGCACGGATTTGACATCAAATGCTGGGCAGAGTTCTCCAAAGCAGTTTTCACATGTTTTCCCTGGTAGACATCCCATGACATCAATGTCTAAATTTGATGAACGTATGAGAAATCTGTACCCTTCTCGCAAAAGTGAAGCTAACGCTAATAGTGGTGACAAAAAGCAATATGAACTTGACCTTGCCTGCATTTTGCGTGGGGAAGACAGCCGAACAACTCTGATGATTAAAAATATTCCTAACAAGTACGCCAACTCTCTTCCTGGTTTTTTTCTTTTTTTAAAAATATTTTTACCTCTGTTACTTGTAATGTTATCTTTTCTTCAAATTACAAAAGAATGTGGCAATTTATAATTTGGTTACCTGATCATCATTCTTAAATCTTTTGAATTTTTTTTATTTGACAAATATTTACCTAATTACTTTACAGAATAATACCACCCAATTTGGCAAGTTATGATTTGGCTAAATCTTTTTCATTTTAAGCATTGCGTGTATGCTTGCTAAATCTCCTTTTTTATTACACTGCAATATGTATGTGCATGTTTGTTCTGTATAGGTTTGTGCTTATTTAACCAATGCTGTTTACATTGGTCTGTTAGTAAAACATTGAAACGTTTTGGTGCTAGCTTTCTTATTTCTCCTTGTTTCTATTTTTTTTGGCAGGTATACTTCAAAGATGCTTCTGGCTGCTATTGATGAGCAATGTCGGGGAACTTATGATTTCCTTTATTTGCCAATTGACTTCAAGGCAAGCATTTATTTGTGGTCAGTTAGTTTTTTTCCTTGATAGAAGAAACCCTCAATTTGTTTCTAATTCAGTTACAAATAATTACAGAACAAATGCAATGTTGGCTATGCATTTATTAATATGATTGATCCTGCTCAAATTATTCCATTCCATCAGGTAATATCATATGACGGTAATTTGAGTTGTTTAACTAAGCAATATGAAGTGCGTTGATGAAGCTAATAGTTAAGAAACATCATGCAGGCTTTTAATGGGAAAAAGTGGGAGAAGTTTAATAGTGAAAAGGTGGCCTCACTTGCTTATGCCCGAATTCAGGGGAAATCTGCTCTTATTGCTCATTTTCAGAATTCAAGCCTGATGAATGAGGATAAGCGTTGCCGTCCTATTCTGTTCCATACAGATGGCCCAAATGCTGGTGATCCGGTATGACACAGAACTGGCATTATTTATTTTTTTAAAGATATAGAGCTTGTTGTTTGGCTATTATTTTTCACTTTTAAGGATCTAAAGTTCTAAACTATTACCTCTAACCCTTCCTACTGATCCTCTGCTTTGATATGGCTTTAATAATTTCTTGATGCTGATGTGAATACAATTAGCTATTGTTGTTTGGTTATTGTTTTTCATGATAGAAGTATTTGCAAGTACTGTAAATGTTTTTTTTTTAATTTACCTCTAAGACCTTTGGCTTTCAAACCTGCTGTAAATATAGAATGTTGACACCTTAGATGCTTATCGTAGTTGGTAGTAATCATTAGGCAAGACATCTTATGTAATTGATTCACCAATGCTAATTCCAAAATTTCTCGGCAACTATGGCTACTTGAAGCAGTTTCCCGTGGGGATACTCCTTATATGATTATGGCATGCACATAATATAATTTAAGCATAGTAGTTCTGACTTTCCCTGATTTGGACATTTGATGGCTATAAGATGCTCTTTGTTCTTCTAGTGTGCATTCAACAGATTGGGGTTTAAATAAAGAGGCTTCCAGATTCCAGTTCTACTTTGTGGGTAAATTATGTGATGAAAGAAAGAGGTCAACTTATTAAATTTTATTAAGCATACCAAACACTAAACAATAATATCTGGTTTTCTACCATGGACGAATTTAACTCTGTCTTTGCAGGAGCCCTTTCCCATGGGTACTAACATCCGGTTGAGACCTGGAAAATCTCGCACTTGCGGTATTGAGGAGCATAGCAGCCTGGGGAGTCCTTCAACTTCGGCGATTGGAGAGACGTCTACTAGTGGAATAGATTCTTCATTGGGCCCTTCCCAGAACACTGACTGATTTTGCCTCGGGCATTTTGGTTACAATTTATCACAACTCAAATCTGTATATTGGCGTTTTCTTTTTCTCGGAGGGAGAGTTTGACCACCGTGGAGAAAAAGGGCTTACAAATTTTGCCTATAGAGAGGAAGCCTTATTTAAGTTTTTCAGAGGCTGAGGTACATAACCAGAATGAAATGACTGATTGTAGTAATTTTTTCCCCCCACCTTTTTATTTTTATAAATTTTTGCATGGAATTCTGCTATCATCTCAAGAGTTTTAGAGAATGGCTTAACTGAGCTCAAAATTTTGGCTAGCTGTGAACAGACAATGTCACAATTTGCATGAGTTTCCTTGACATTAGTGCATGCAGCATTCCTACCTAATTAGGTTTCAAGGGGACTATGCTGATTTTGTCTTCATTATTTTGTCTATGTTCACATGTAAATCTGTTGTTATACTCTCGGGCATTGGTCTGTATGATGAATCCGGAGAGAACTTTAATTGCTATATTTACTTTGATGGTGTTTTCATTGTTCTGATTTTGCTCTCTCTTTCAATTTCTTGTTTCATAACGTGTTCCACATGCCATAGGCTCAGAATGTCATCTCATTTCTCATATCTTTCTTGTTTAGAAATTTAGATGTTAATGCTTCTAAAATTTTTCAATTTTAATTTTTTGAAATTGTGAATGAATAGTTTAATGAAGGTTTAAAAATTAACCCTTCAATATGCAACTTTTTCGAACAAGGGACGATAACATAATCAATCATCTTTCATTGTTTGTATTTAAAAGATACTTGAAACTAAGAGGAAGAAATATGAGTTAATATTTCTTTCCTATCTTTTCTTTTTTTGGTCTTAATTCTTTAACATACCAGTATCCTTGAAAAGCTAGTGGAAATACAGTAAAGGGCAATACTTTCAAGATCTCCGTATTTTCACCTTTAGATCCAATTTAATTAAAAAAAGAACAAGTTACAAAAGTATATCAAATAATAAGAGCTCGAGCTCCTAAAACCGTAGCCTAAAGTAGAATGTCAATAGAAAACCACACAAAGTTTAAAAAGCAGAAACAGTACTGAATGTATGTTGACACTTGACAACTTACCTTTCTAGTTATGTTCATGTGACTTGTTTTAAATTAGGTTGTGGTGTACAGTTGGATGACCAACCACTTTGTGCTATGAATGTCACCGAAATTAAACTCTTTAAAGGAATAAATAATGTATCAACCTTCCTAAATCTCAATCTTCATTATTCGTTATCCACAATTATTTCATCTTTAGTTCTCGTTAAAAAGAATAGTAGGGTAAACTCATTTTAGTTTTCAAATTATAAGATGAGTTTCATTTAGGTCTTGATACTTTTTTAGTTTTCAAATTTTTATTTTTTTTTTCTGGTAGGATAAAGTTTTGGTGAGTTGGGTCTTATGAGCGCTAACAAAGATACTTCAGATCGCCTACTAACAAGGCCCTCACATCGACGGTGAGAATCGAACTCACGACTTTATAGGTTATGAGTCAACTCTTTACCAACTAGGTCAACCTTTGTTAGCTCAAATTTTTTTTATTTGTTCTACCGTTGATGTGACCTAATAATCTATTGAAGTGATAAATTTTATATTAAAAAATTAGTTTTATTTTTCAAAATACAAAAACTTATAATATTGTTTAAAAACTAAAATAATGTTTTTTATAAAATTTTAAAAATTGTTTTCTTAAATCACTAACTTCACATATCACAATATAATTAGTTAAAAAAAAATTATTACATCTTATACGATAAGGTGAAACTTTCTTTTGGCCGAAGATAAGGTGAAACTTCACCTATTGGATCAACCATAATTTTTAATAAACGATAATGTGTACTAACATTTTATTATTGTTTCTATTCTTGTCTCTCTTTTTCTGGGTTATTTTTTTCTTACGGTATACTTTGCTTTTGTTTCAATACCTTTGGTCTTTTCCATAATTTTATTCCATTCTTATAAAATAGATAATAATACAACCACTGACGGACTTTTTTGTTTTTTGTTTTCCAAAGATATCTCTAATTGGAGATCATTCTAAAGCACCCTATGATATATTATTAGATGTTATTATCTTTCTCGATAAAAATTTGAATTTACTTCTATTAGTGCAAATAAAATATTTTATAAAAAGAATCTTGATAAATATTAATAAATGAGATAAAGTTTTTTGTCTTTAAAGCATTTATTTATTAAAAACTCTACCTTTTTTTTTTAAAATTACACTTTCCTTTATTAAAAGAAAATCTTTACATAACCTTTTCCTTTTTTTTTTTAATCATTTTAATTTCTTATCATCTCCAAGATTCCAATCCCCATATGTCATTTATAAAACTTTTTAAATTTTGCATGGAGTCTTTCTTTTGAAGAAGATAAGAGCATTAGTTAAGAAATGAATACATGATATTTAAAAATATGTAATAGTTATATTTATCGATGAACATTAACTTTTTTTTTTGGGCAAAAATGTTCTTTTACTTTTTATATTATCTTATTTTTATATTTTTTGTTTTTTTTACACATTTAGCATGTGGATTGTGATTATGGCATGTGCGTTTTTTTGGTTAAAGATATTAAAGTTTTTTTTTTTTCCAGTTAAGATATGGGTATCCATCGCCTATCCGTGTAATGGTCTAAGCGAAGACTAATCTCATTCGGGCCTCAGAGACGAAATGACCAGAGCCCTCCCTCAACAATATCGACTCTAGGGATTGAACTTGAGTTCTCTCCTTAAGATGTAGCTCGCCTAGTCGCTACACCAAATACTTGTGGGTGAGATATTAAAGTTTTCAATTTGCGTAAAGAAAAGAAAATAGCTCTCATCAAGTGAGTATAATGAGATAAAATAGAGTTAATACTCATTAATAGATTTATTACCTTTTTTCTGCTTTTTATGTTTCTAAGACCATTTATTGTTTTCATAATTAATAACTATAAGACACTAATTACCTTTTTACAAAATATGATTTTTATAATGAATTAGAGCATTTATTTTTTCGATTTTGGTCATTGCCGAATTTACCAAATGTAATTTGGAAGGGGGCTGAGGCTCTGAATTTGATAGTTTTAGTAGTAACCAAGACAAAAAGCATAGTAATAAAATTGGGTATTAATTTATTGGCCAAAGTCGTATTTTGGTCCCTAAGTTATTCTCATTGTTTCAAATAGGTTCCTCAGTTATTTTTCTTTCTATATTGGTCCCTCAGTTATCCAAAACTTGTCAAAGTTGGTCCTTCTAACGTTTTCCATCCATTTTTCTGTTAAAAAAAGGAAAAATAAACTTTCATCCCCCAAAAATTTTATTTTCTTATATTAAGGTCCTTTTCTTTTTATAATAGGATCAAAACGTAAGAAAAGAAAATAAATTAAGATTTTAAGTGAATTTGCCAAAAAACACAAGTTTTTTTTGTCTCTCTCTCTCTCTCTCTCTCTCTCTCTTAATGGAGAAAAATGCGNTATTATTATTATTATTATTATTATTATTATTATTATTATTATTATTATTATTATTATTATTATTATTATTATTATTATTATTATTATTATGTTCATCTTAATCGGGACAGACCCAATAAAAGTAGTTAGAATAATAGATGCACATTTTTTTATAACAAGTTTCCAAACACCGAACGAATTAGTAAGAGTTAAGACATTCTCTATTTCCGAGCTAATCCTATCAGATTTAGAAATAGAGGCAACTCTTCCTTCTTCTCTGAGCTTAGAAAGAAAGGAACACACAAAGAGAGAGAGAGAAAGCGAATTGCAGAAGAGAGAGAGATTCTGGAACCTCATATATAAGCAATCGTCCTTTTGATTCTGAAGTAGGAGGTGATGATTGAGCAGCGTCACTTGTAGTTGCAGTATCCGAAGAAGCAAATGGAACAGAACGGCTCGAACGACGACGACGTCAATGGCGGCGGCAGCACCAGTAGGGAAGAACAGGAGGAGGCGTTGGTGGCTTTGATTGATCATCGTTCTCGTGAAGTCAAAAATTTCCGTCAGCGAATCGCCTATTACACATCACAGGTTTCTGCTTCATCGTTCATTAATTTAGAGTTTACTCTCTTTCATTGATCTCCGATTTTTTGTTCATTTGAGAAGAAGCCATATGTGATTGATTGGTGCTAGTTGTGCTGTGTTCATTCGTATATTATATGATGCTATACTTTGTTTGTATTCTCTACACTGTCCAAAATCGAATACCTCTAGAACTGGAAGATTTAGGTTTCTTTTTCTCTAGCTTCCGAGTTCCAAGCTGCAGTGCAGTTCCCTTTATCTCTCTCTCTTACTCTAGGATATTCGTAGTGTTACCTCAGAAGCTGCCAATCTTGTCCTTTACGAATTGGCTCTGTAATGATGCGCATGCTTTATTGGTGCCTGAATTTGTTTCCTCTATTTAAAAGATGACGTTTAATTTGCTTTGTTGATGGCTTTATGATGGTGCACATGTAGTGTGTTATTTACTTATTTTAGTACTCTGTAGTTTGGCGCCTCTCAATGCAATCTATGCTAGAATCTATTTGACGGAACTTAATAAAATTCCTTATTCATAAATTGGTACCTTAGTCTGAGCTGGTGTTTGTAGAATTTCTTTTATACTCCAGTGAGCGATTTTAAAGGATTTGCTATGGAAATGATGGATGCTACAATTTCCTTTGTCTAACATGTCACCTTTTATATTCTTTATGACATCTTTACCAAAAGAATTATCAGCTAATTACGTTTTGGAAAGATGTGTATAGCTTGAGGAAGCAGAAAAGAAGTTGCAAGATTCTGAATCCAAATTGGCCCGCCTTCGAGGTCAAACAAATGGGGCATCATCTAGAAGTTCTTTTGATGAAGGAACAAAATCTGTCAAGATGGAGCGCAGGTCAACCAGTCCCATGCATAGAAATGAAGGTTCTTCCAGAAACCAGCATCAGTCAAAACCAGAACTTCTTATTCCTTCTGTTAGTCCAAAAATTTCGCAACCCATATTAATTCCAGGGTCTTCTGCAAAAGCTTTAATAAATTCCAGTTCTCAAGCCAGTCCATCAATCTCTAATCCGATTGCTGGTTCTAGAGTAAAAGCTAACAACTCCCAAAGACTTCCAATTCAGCAAGAAGATATGAAAATCAAGGAAAAAGGGACAAAAAGGAAGTTTGGTAAGACATTCATCTCTAGTGTTACCTTCGCTGACACTTCTATATGTATTTTGCCTGTGCATATTTAAGGTTATAAGCTTGTAAAGCATCTGAATTTAATGTCAGTTATTGCCCAACTTTTCATTTCATAATTGTTTGTTCTAGCAATAAAGTTTCACCAGAAATGTATTGTTTTTCAGAACAGAAAGAACACAAGGAATTGATTCCTTCGATACGTACTAAATCTTCCCCATGCTTAATAAAATGTCAAACAAGCTGCCAGATCTCAAGTCAACACAAGAGGAAATTGCGGAGTCTAGCTTTGTGTCCCGTGAATGATCAGCTTTTTGTGACTAGGTAGAGGAATTATTTCATTTCTATACAAGTTTCAGCAATTTTTAAGGTTGCCCATCAAGTATTAACTAGCACTTTTTAAAAAAGAGAAAAAAAATAAAAGAAGTCAACAACAACATTGCATGCTTCTAGTTTTCAAGTGAGTCAATCATTTTAAAAATAGTTGATCTTGACAACTTTTACTGTAGGTCAGAAGAGCAATATTTTCGATGATCATCTATAAACTGAGATCATCAGTTTTTTGTTTTTTAGTCTTTAAACTTATATATTGCAATAATGATACGACATATGAGATAATCACAGAAATGCTTCTGGTGAAATCTTATCGTTAAAGTTGTTCCTTCTTTTTCTTAATAACAATTTCCAGAAATCTATTCATCCAGTCTAAAGTAATTAAGAAATAATAGCTTGGAAAGCATATTTATAGTAGTACTCTGTGAATGCACTTTTCTACCAAGCTTTATACAGAAAGTAGCTTTTTAGTACATATAAGGGCGGGATCTTACTTTTATTTGAGCATTCTGGGTTTCTATAATTGTGGCATTATAGATATATTGACAATCTAACTTGTGGCATTCTCCATCATCCTCATCCACTACCTTCCTTTTTTTTCCTTTTCTTTTTCTTATGTAATATTTGTTTGTGCCTTTGTGATGAAACATTTCTATATTCTTCTGACTCTGATTTGCTGCTTTTTTGTACTGCTTGTAGTTCATTGGATGGAATGGTCAATTTGTGGCAAGTTCAAGCTAGAGGGTATGCCTTAAATTTTGCTCTATTCTTTTTTGTATATGTGCTTCAAGTTGGTTGACTGATGGTATCCGGTTGTTTAACTGGACTTAAAATCTGGATCTGATAACAGAATCACCAACCTATTGGGCTTTGAGCATCTTGCTTGTTTAGTTGCAATAACTCTAATGTATGTTTTTCACCTGATGACAATGTCCTGTAATGAAGTTTTCACTGTCCAACATACTTGCATGATTATATTACTTTTAAACATGATCAGCAAAGAGATTAAGTTTGTTTAATTATCTCAACATATGCTTTCTGGAGAAAGCCCTTGATTACTTGTTTGTGTTTGCTGGGTGGCAGATTTGGTATTATTGATTGGTTTCCTGGATAGTTTTGAAATAGGTTTCTGTGCTTTGGTGATATGAATTGCATGGTCTGACTACTGCCTGGGCCTTTGTGTCTTTCCTTTATAGTATTATTTTTTTGTTTTAATAAATTGTGATGTTGTTAGATTTTCCTTGTATTTTTGGATAGTGTTTTGTGTTGGTCACAGACAATTATATCATGATGCTAGAACCTTCTTAAATCCTCTTTCTCTGGGCATTACTGGCTTATCCACTTTTATATTCTTTCTGGTAGCACTTTTAGGCATAAAGATTATCATGATGTTGCTTAGGCCTAAACCTGTCTATACTATGGCTCCTTTCCTCCTTGTAACTGTCTTCAGTCCTAGTGTACAAAGTTTTGGAGCAAAAGAAAACTTTGGAGCTTTGTAATATTTCTCAAATTTATTACATTTTGTTATCTGTATGTTTCTTTCTGTCTATCTCAAGCTGTAAATCTGGTCTTCTCCCAGGGACAGTTTTTCCTTAATGAGCGTTTGTACTAAAATGCATTTATAACTTTCAAACTTCAAAATGTTTTCATATTTCTTACCCTTATTATTTCACATGTTTCTTTCTCCTCATCTTTCCTGTAGATCAGGAGCCTCTTTGCTTAGTGCTACTGACTGTGCATCCTCAAAACAAAGGAGATGGCCAGAAGATATAGCTTGGCACCCAGAGGGAAACAGCTTGTTTTCAGTTTACAGTGCTGATGGTGGAGACTCTCAAATATCAGTTCTGGATCTAAATAAAAAACAAGGGGTAGGGCTCATCTACACAAACAAACTGGCATAATTTCATTTTCAAATTGGGTTTCTTTTATAATTGATTAATATATATTACATATCTATGTTGACCATTGACAGAAAGAACGTGTAAGTCACTTTGCGGAGAAGCCTCATGTTAAGGGTATTATAAATAACATTGTTTTTATGCCCTGGGAAAATACCTGTTTTGTAACTGGGGGGAGTGACCATGCTGTTATGCTTTGGAGTGAGAAGGAAGACGAGAACAAATGGAAGCCAAAAGCATTACACAGAAATCTTCATTCTTCTGCTGTCATGGGGGTTGCTGGTTTGCAGCAGAAGAAGATTGTGTTGTCTGTTGGTGCTGACAAGAGAATTTTTGGGTATGATGCTCATGTAGGCAGAGCAGATTTCAGGCATCAGATTGATAGTAAATGCATGAGTGTACTGCCAAATCCATGTGATTTCAATTTATTCATGGTACAGACAGGGTAAGAAATTATTATCTTTAAGCTTCCTCCAAAGTTTGCTTTATTGTTGAATTTATTCTATAATAATCATGTTTTCCTTTTATTTTTCGCATACTTTGCTTTATTTTACAGATTTTATAGTATGACTCGTTTAGTCATTTTGTTGCCTGCCCTGCATGCTTCTTTTTTTTTTTTGTGGAAAATTTTGATGCATTTATTTCAAGTTCTTTTTTATAGATTCATTTTTATTGATGGCTATATAAGATTTGGTCTGAAAACTTTAAATGCAAGATGAAATTTATTACACAATGGCATTTGGGTGCTGAAGTGTCATAAAACTATTCTCACTCTCATATTATAAATTGAAATTATTGAAATGAATGCTATAGTCTAATAACCTTACATTATACTATACTTTGGAAAATAGGATCTAGAAGAATCAGGTTTTGATTCCCCCAATCAACAAAACTCGTGGTACATGACCCTCAAGGCTCAAGTTATGAGGTTGTGCCTCTATTTCATATTTTAATCAGTGGAACTGCTATCTGATGTGGGATCAACGGGGGAAAGGGGAGAGAAGTGGAGAGATAAGATAAAGGGAGAGCGAAGAGCAAGAAGAAGAGGGAGAAAAGGGAAGAAATTACTGATACCTTATTCCCTTCTCAAAACTGAAATGAAATTCTACAACCCAAGCATTATAAAGCAAATAATAAACATGTGTTAATGAAAAAAAAAAAGGAAACAGTACCAAAAGAATCTCTAGTTTTAACTTTTAAGCATGATGAAAATAAAAAGGACCTATAGTTAGAGAGAGTTTTCTTATTCTAAGTCTTAGTTGATAATTTAGTTCTTGGTTTACAATTAATTACCCAAATGATGAATCATATCACTCCAAATATTCCTTTTCCGTCCTTCATTACTATACTTATGGAAGCATGGAAATATAGTTATGATTACTAGAGCTCTTGTGGTTTGTTGTGATCAACAGGTAGATTGTCCCGTGAGACAGGTCAGTTTTAGTGACTCCTCATTGGATAAAGGGGCTTGATTGTATACATGATTTATTGTTGATATGTTTAAGCTGAAGTGATATTTTAATTTGCAAAAGCATTTACTTCTTCATATCTTCTGCTTTGTGAACGAAAATGAGAAATGTAATAATTGGTTCAAACTAAGCTGTTGCTTTTATCTGATTTTTCATTGAATGTACAGATTAAGTTGTTCTCATGATTTCATTTGAGGAACAATATCTATTCTTTGATTGTTCTGGTTAAGAACTGAAAGCACTCCCCTTTTGTCATTCATACGTTCATGTTAATTTATAGTCATTAGTTAGTTGAGAATGAAAGTTTTTTTTTTTAATGAACTATGGTGGTCTTTTGCCTATCTGTTTTAATGGCCTTAGATGAAGATTAATCTCATTCGAGCGGATAGTACTATAAGCGTGGTAAAACTCTCTTACCAAGTATTTAACACCAAGTCTTGAATTTGAGACTCTTGGTTAAGTTGTGTCAACCCCTAACTAGTTGATCCAGTCTATTTCTTTAAGAGGGAAACATAGTATAACTATGTTGACTCTGTATCCTTCCAGACCAAGATTTTTTTTTCCCCTTGATGCGCTTTTGCTGCTTAAAAGTGTGAACGATGTAAAACTATGTTGTTCCCTTCTTATTTTTTTCAGGACACCAGAGAAGCAGCTTCGATTATACGATATCAGATTGAGGCAGACAGAGCTTCATGCATTTGGATGGAAGCAAGAAAGCAGTGAATCTCAATCAGCTTTGATAAATCAGGCTTGGTCTCCAGATGGGCTATATTTAACATCTGGTTCAGCAGATCCTATGATTCACATATTTGATATTAGGTATAATGCTCACAAGCCTCCTCAATCTATAAAAGCTCATCAGAAACGAGTCTTCAAAGCTGTGTGGCTTCAGTCTCTTCCGCTTCTCATTTCCATATCATCTGATCTCAACATTGAATTACACAAGATTATGTAGAACATCTCGCCAATCATTATTCAATTCATGCCCAGTAAGCTCCTCAATTTAGTTGGTTTTTTGATTGATTGGCTGATTTTGTCACACTTGTTTACGGGGAACTATTAATTGTATCGCCTAGCACAGTTTTTTAATTTATGAGCTGGGACTAGATAGCAAGGATTCCATGAGAAAGTTAAATTTTTGGAAACTTAGAGAATTACAAGAAAATTTTGGTCGCATCATGCTTAATTAGATGTTATATGTAAGTCGGATTTTTTTAATAAAGTATATATGTGTATTAGCATTAATTTAATTATTAGATTGATATTTATATATAATTAATTTAGTTTGTAACTTTGAATAAGAATAGGTTTATGAACTTTGAAGCTTGAAGTTTGTATTCAATTGGTGTAATCACCGGTTGGATTATCCACTAGTATATATACTAGATGATTTCACCCACAGCATTAGTAGTTATCTTTCACTAAATTACTAATACATAGAGTGGTAGAGTTAATTTGACATAGAATATAATATTTACTTATATTTTTTAAAATGTTATATAATTAATAAATCTTACTTTTTATTTATTGTAAATTATAAAGGCATAGTAGTTAGTATGTAATAAGAGAGTTATAAGTACTTCTTAAAGTTTAAGTCCGGGTAAATATGAGTATTTCACTAGGGCTATAGAATACCTCTTGATCTCTTTAAGAATTTACAAGAGTAATCTACATATTACCTATCATCACCCTTGCGGAGTAAGAGTTCAAACTTTTAATTGTGCCACAAAAGTGAAGGACTTCATTTGTCATTATTCTTTCTTGGACTCTTTGCTTCTGTTTCTCTGGGTAACTCTCTAACGTGGTGAGTTGAATAAGTCTTTACACTATCATACACATTATACTTTCAGAAATTTTAAAGTGAGTATATATATATATATATATATTTTTTTTTCTATCATAGTTATATTATCACTCGATTTCTAACTAGGGATTCATATTTCAATCTTGGATTTTTCCTTCAATATATTTTATTGACATACGGATAATAAAGCAATCTAAGCTAATCCAGTTAACGCTTTACCTGGCTTTTTGTTTTCTTTCGGAAATGAGTTGGAACAACATCTTGAAAAGAATAATGCTACTTATATATGATATATCACGTTGGATCAAGACTGGCCAAACATTTTCAAGTTATTTATTATCAGATTTGTCTGTAGCATAAATTATTATTGATCTTCAATTAAGTTCTAATTTTTAGAAGTCTATCAGTTTGGTTTTGACAGTTAGGACAACTTATGACAACTGAGTTAAATTGATGATAGAATGTTTTTCAAGAATTAAAATGATGGCAGTGAGCCAGTGACGCTTAAAGATGTTGGATAAATAGCGAATGGCATTGCTTTCTCTAGAAATATTCCTATAAAAATATATAATGTTCCTCCTCGTATATTGCAAAACCTTAAGGATGTAAAATAATATAGTAAATTATACTTTATATCTTGTGATTTAGTTTTATTTCTCTTTGGTATCCTGTCATTGAAAAAAGTGATATATATTCTGAAAAAAGTGATTGAAAAAAGTGATATATATTCTGAAAAAATATTCAGGGTGCCAAAGTGATAAACGTGAATACCTTTGATAATCAGAATGTCACTTCTTATATAACATAGTACTAAAGTGGAATAAGACTAAATCACAAAGTATGAAAGTGTAATTTACTCAAAATAATAATATATGAAGGTGGGTAGTTTTGGTGATTAATTTGAGAATGTAGTTAGATAAATACTTAATGGAACAATTTTGTTGTCTTTGTAGTCATTTACTTGACTCAAAGAACAAGGAAAATTCATAATATAGACAAAATTATTTTATGGTATCGATCAATTTCACTTTGATTCTGTAGCTATATATATAGTTTTGAATTCAGTGACTTGAGTATAATGTGATCATTCTTAATTAATGGACTTTTATATATGTTACCATTTTGTTAGTAACTAAGTAATTTTTTGTTCAAATTGAGGCATTAATTATATAAATCAAACTGACTAGTGAATTGATTTTGCCTAGTGGAAGATGAAGTGTGTACATTGACGTGCTGGTCACTCTCATGCATCGATCTCTTGTTGTAGTGGTTGACGCCCATTTTTGTTAGTTGACTTGGTGACATTTTGGTACACTAAATTCTCTTTTAGGTTATCAACGTGACCATGTTTCCATCCTAGCTAATTGATTCACTATTCTATTTTCAATTGATAAATGCCTATTTTGTCTAAAAAAAGTGACATATATTATATATACACTATCCTATATGATTTTTTAGTATTATGATCCGATCCACCTCTCAAACCATATAATATACTACATAGAGACATTAATATTATTTTGAAAAGTAGTTAGAGACTATTAAAGAAACAACTTCCCACCACTTATTTATCTCAATATCTTTTTTGTATATATGTGTGTGTGTGTCATGTGTGTGTCTGTGTATAGAAAACAATGGAGAGACATACTGATATGATTTTAACCTTTTTTTTTTAACAAAATATTATGTTTGAACAAAAAATTTGTGCATAAACTCAGTGTGATGGAGGAAAAGTACTAGAGATATCTTCTTGCATATCAATAAATAATAGAAAAGAGAAAAAATTTAGAAAGATTTATGATTATAGACGAGCCTTATAATAAAAATATAAGTAATTTTTATTGAAGTTTCTTTTTATTTAATTTAAATACTAATCAAAGCATGGTCAATAAATAGATAAAAAATCAATGAAGTAGTTTATAAATCAATCTTTTATCTTTTCTTTTCCTTTTCACAATTATCTTTTATTAGAAGCCATTATGTTTGAAACATTATTGAAAACTAAATGTAATTATTTCTTCTAATAAAAAGTTAAATATGAGTTCACCGAGAGACTAATCCTTCCTTCAAATAATTAAACAAATGAATCAAAATATTATCACTATTATTATTATTATTCTCATACTTTAGTATAGTTGGGTATTTCAAGAGAGACCAAAAGTTGAATGAAGAATGATGGGAGGTGGGGTTTGGTTGTGCACTTTCATGAACAAAATCCCGAAATATGATAGATTCATGCAATTTCATGGTTATGCTGCTTTGCTTTTAGTGGTCAACACTCAACAACAACAATACAAGATGCAATAAACTCTTACATGTATATATATACTCCACACAATATAGATTATTTATACTTTATTTTTTTATGGAGATTATTTATTTATACTTTATTTGTTTCATCTGCTGTAAAAATTTGTATTTTAGTTCTTCTAAAATAAAAAGTGCTGTACACTTTTTAAAAGTTTAAAGTAATCGCGGTTTTTAAATTTAAAATAAAATAAAATAAAAAATTTATATATATTAAAATAACTTTTTTAAAAACACACTTGTTTAACAGTAAGTTGTTCTTTAATAAATGAACTAGTTCTAATAACTAAATTTGGTCTATATTATTAATATAGTATGAGAAATGATATATAAATATCTTCTCTCTTTTTTTTTGGCCCGAATAAATATCTTCTTTTAACTAATTTATAAAGATTTTCTTGAACTATGTAAATTGGTAAGTACGTCCATCAGTTATAAATAATCCTTTTTGAACTATTAACAAATATTTTATCAAATTAAAAAAAATGAGCAAATATTCTTAGAGATATACTTGAATATCTTCCTTACATTGTTAAAGTATAAAAAGTTGTTGTGGTAGAATGTACTTGATACTCAAAATTATGATGGAGAGAAAGCAGAAGGGAATTATTGGTGGTATTTTATTTACCTTTTAAGGCTTTTAAGTCAGGCCAAAAAAATAAAGGCTTTTAAGGCTTTAACTATCTCATAATGTGCTGTCTACGACTACCTACCTATTCTTGTAGCCAAATAACACTTCATAATAATATCAGATTCATGCCTGCAATCACAATTCTCACTTGCATTAAACAACAATAATAATAATAATAGTAATTTAACAACTTTAGTCATTTTGTAAAAAAATCCCAAAACTTTAAAGTGATGAAAAGTCCATTGAATACTTTGATTTTGTATCAAAGACTTATTTTGTTATACTGTTTCAAACTTAACATCAATTATTGTTAGAACTTATAATTAACAGTCCAATAAATAAAAAGAATTTAACAAAAAAAGTTTTTAGCACAAAATTAGGAATTTAGGAAATCTTCTATCAGTTTTTAAAATTCTAGAGATCTTTGCACAAAAACTAAAATTTAAGGGAGATTTTGTATATTTTAGTATAGTAATAATATAACGTTAAAGAGGTAAAAAAAACAAGGTCAAAGTTATATTTTGGTCTCTCAATTATGCTTAATATTTTAAATTGATCTTTCAGTTATTTTTTATTCTGTATTGGTCCTCAATTTTCTAAAATGTTGCACCGCACTTTTCATCCACTTTTTTTGTTAAAAAGAAACTTACATCCCACAACGAAACAAAAAATAACTGAGGACCAATTTGAAACATTAAACATAACCGAAGATTAAGACTTTAAATAATCAAATTTTTGAGTGTTGTTTACGTTGGTAACAACAACTAACAAGAATAAACCAGACAAAGGAAGTGGCTTGCTTCCTCTTCCTTTGACATCCTAACCTCTAGGATGTTGCTTTCCTCTGCTTGACCCCCTTCACTATAATAGTATAAATACAGTAAATTAATATTTTAATTTTTGAAAAATTATCAAGTTAACAATTCTATCTCTTCAAAGGATTTAAATAAAATATGTATTTTAAAAGAAACAAATTTGGATCCTTGGAAATTAAAATATGTATTTTATTTTTTTAAGATCAAATTATTAACTTAAAAATCTTCTAAAAATTAGGTATATTGTTTGGATCTTTAAAAGGATTAAACTATGTATTTTAATTTAATTTGTTAGAGATCAAATTATTAACTTAAAAATCTCCTGAAAATTAGGTTATTAGTTTACCGGATATGAATATACGAGGGATATTCCAACTTCCCTTGAATTTGACTAAATGAAGATTGAAGAGAGGACGAACCTTCCCAGAAACTTTGCCGTTCAACCTAACTAATGCAATTTCCTTCTCAATTCTACTCTATAGAGAAATGTGTTAACTCAAACTTTCTACTCTTTTTTACAATTAAAAAGTGACGTACATGGACATAAAGATCTAATTTGAAATAAATAAAATGAGTAAACTACCAAATTGATCCCTGGATTATTGGCTCGCTGACAGATTGGTCCCCGAATTTAGGAAATTGACAAATAGGTCCTCAAATTTTTCTCACGAGTCAAATAGGTCCCCGAATAACATGCACAGAAATACCTATTTGACAAATGTTAAAAAAATTCGGGGACCTATTTGATTCGTTAGAAAAATTCGGGGACCTATTTGTCAATTTCCTAAATTCGGGGACCAATCTGTCAGCGAGTCAATAATCCAGGGACTAATTTAGTAGTTTACTCTAAATAAAATATAATGGATCAAACTGTAATAAAACTCAAATGTAAAGGACTAATTTAAATATTCCACTTCCTAAAATGTTTGTAAAAAGGTAAATGAAAAAAAATTAAGAAGAATCAATCAACCTAATAAATTAATATACCAAAAAAAATCGAAACTGAATTTTTGTGTTGTTCAAATACGTTGATATTGTTGCAGGGGCAAATTAGACAGAAAGTCTATGTAATTTGGCCTATTTAAAAAGAAGGTCTATTTAGTTTAAAAAATGATAAATAAGAGAATGATGTTTGCTCCGTCAACAAAAAAAAAAGGTCTCAGAGATTTTTTTTCGTTTAAAATTAACGGTACCCTCTCATGTACCTAACACACCTTTATTTTAAAATAAATTACACAAAAAATTCTTGTAGTTTAAAATGTGACAAATAAAGACTAAGAATAACTTTAATTTTAGACAAAAAAAAAAAATCTTTTGGGACATCTTTTATTAACGCGGACTAAACCTTAGTCTCTTATTTAAACCAAAAGACGTCCCTGTAACATACTCTCGCATAATTATTTATCTTGTTTACGTTATGATTGGTAATTAAGTAGTAGAGAGACAGTAGAGTTTTTAAAAGCAAAATGAAAGACGCGTTTCTCTTGGGAGTGTGGTAAGCAAAGAAAGGAAGGGTCCACGAAAAAACAATCGCAATTTGCCAAATTGTAAAAGAAGAAATGAAGAATGATAGATAGATAGATAGATATTTCCAAGGCAAACCAAATTCAATTCAATTCAATTTGTGTGTGTGAGTCTTCAATTTTCAAGTCTTCCTTTTGTCAATAAAGCTTTGATTTATTATTTGTCCACTTGCGTCTCCCATTTTTCAATTTTCATCTTCTCACCTTTTCAGTTTTCACCTCAATCTCCTTCCACTGACTCAATTTCCGATGGGTAACTGTTGCTCCGACGTCGCCGGCGGTCGCTCCGCCATCGGCGGCACCGCCGGACATCACCACAATCCCGCCGACGCTCCCAATGATGCCGTCGATAGGTTCCTCCGGTCTCGCGGCTACCATGGTCTCTTCTCTCAGATCGAGGTTCTTCCTCTGTTTCTCTCCACTTTCTCTGTGTTTCTTTCTGCGTCTTCTGTTTCCGTTCCCTCGGGAATCGGTTACACTGATACAGCTTCAGTTGTTGGAGTGAGATTTTGGAAGTTTTAACAGTGGTCTCTTTTGTTGTGATGTAGTTATCATTTTCTGCTTCAAGCTTGCGCGATCGGGATGTGCTTTCCAAGGTTTGTTGGTTAAGCATTTTGACGAATCTGAAGTTCTATGAGTAGAATTCCATGCTATGTTGTAGCCTGTAGCTTTTCGTGGTGACTGATGTTTATAACTTCGTTCGGTTCCGTTTAAGTTACACTTGGCTCCCGTCTTGGCGTTAGAATATCAGCTATATCATTTCTGGTTTATTTACGATGTTAATTTCAGTTTTGTACCTGCTCAAGTTCACCATGGGATCTGTTGTTTTGATTAGCAAATGTATGCTCCAGAATAGTAAATTCAAGGGAAACTCCTAAGAACCTGACTAAAAGGTTGTCATATTTTACTTCTAGTAATCAGGATTACCAACAAGGACTCCTAAAAAAGTGTTTACAAGAACAAATAATTGATGGTGGCATTTGTGAAGCACTTCCAGAACTTGAGATAAAATAGGGTGAGAATGGGAAGGAGGAAGGTACTGTCTAAAATAGATGAGAGTCAACAACCTTTTCACGTACCTTGGAGGCCAAGTATTTGTAAGGAATTATTGTAATGGATAACGACTCTTAGAGATGTTGTGGCATATCCCGGTCTTTCGGTAATTTAGTAAATGCGAGATCCTCTGAGAGCTGATGTGGGGGAAAAATCCCAAGCTTTTAGGAGTTAAATAAATGTTGGAGATCATGTAGAAGCATACATGTGATAGGGCTGTGAGGTCACTTGTTCTTTACATGGGTATTGCTGAGGGGCGGCCAGGCCTTGGTTTATCATGTAGTTTTAGGAATCATGAACATGATCTACACTCTCTCGTAGCAAGCTTGTTTCAGAGCACATCCTATTGTTGGACTTAGTAGATGGTTTTTGCTTTGCCTTATTGTCAATCGCGCTTCCATTTAAATGGTTGTGTGCATTCGTGTTGGTAGAGACGTTTCTTACATTAAACAAACTCACGTATATCTTTTGTCAAATTATATTGGTAACTGAAAATAGTCCCTTTTTTATAATGACCACATAGAATCCTGGCCGATGGCAAGCATAATATTACTTAAGATAATTGTGTCATAAGAGATCATATATCAAATATGTTTTTCTCAGTTTCGCTGATAAAAAAAAAATGTTTGTCTCAATCATCTTTGCAGTGAGAAAGGAAATAAATTGAAATTAATAATTTCGAACCCTCAAAATCTGATGGAAGTCATATTGTTCCATGCAAGATAAACATATGCATGTTTTTTAATTTTACTTTCAAGGTCTATAAAGGAACATAAATTCGGCATCATTAATGTAATTCAGCTTACACACCATATGGGTCAAAAGGGCTATTGTCATTTTGTTTGTATGTTTGTTTTGTTTTTATATTTTGGTTGCAGATTTTAATGGATATGCCTGTGCTGCTTGTTTATATAATATAAAAAATATCACGAATTTTATGGTTTATTCTCATCATTCACTTGTATGGTGCATCTATCATAGATAAGTTGGCATGTTTTATATTTGGCTTTTGTTGCTACAGAGTGATCCAATGATGGTTCTTTATGCAAGGGGAAAAAATGGAGCTCTTGAGGAACTCGTTCGGACAGAAGTAGTTCTAAATTCCTTGAATCCAACATGGATTACTAAACACAATCTCATTTACCATTTCGAGGTTGTTCAGTTTTTAGTGTAAGTTTAAACGCTGAAAATTTTCTTCTAATGATGCATATGAGCATTTTGTTGTTTTGACCAGGAATCTCTGTATGAAATTTCTTCCGTCACAGGTTTCGTGTGTATGATGTTGATACTCAATTTCACAATGTAGATGTAAAGGTACAGTATTTATGATGGCAGATAAGATTGAATTTTTTATGTTGAGTAAGATACGATTCAAACATATTTTTTTATCATCTAACTAGATTCCAGTCTACCAAGCATATTATAGATAAATGAATAAAGCATTCTGACTTGAATCTTTTATATATTTAACTTACTTTCCCTGCTGAATAGCAATTTGTCTATTAATATAGTTGTTTCAGATTTAATGATACACATGTAGTAACTATGATAGTACACTCCGCTGTGTAAACATGTAGATTTGAAAAATAGTTAGAGCTTGTGAATGAATGAAGTAAAAATGTTTAGATACAGGATAAACATGGGTAATTGATGAAGGCTTTGTATACTCTTCTTTTCGTGAAAAGATAATAGTCCCTATATTTGCTTTTTCATGTGCTTGCTCATTAAATGTCAATGTGTTAGGAAGTTGATAGAGCATTAGAGTGTAAAATGGTCCAGATATCTTATTATTTGGTTGTTTGGTACAGATGCTTAAGCTAGAAGAGCAGCAATTTCTTGGTGAAGCGACTTGTGCATTATCTGAGGTAACAAAGAAACTATTCTAACTTCTGTTGACTAATGTCTTACAAGTAGATGAAATGTCATTATAATCGTCAATGATTTTTAATATGCTAGACAGAGAGAGAAACTCTTGTAGTAAACCTGGATCTTTCTGATCTAGTACTTCTGTTGTTCTGATTTCTTACAGTATAGTGGTTTTAAAAAATGCATGAGAAGCCTGATGTTGTAGACTTTACTTTTGGTGCTATTTTAAATCGAAGAGTTTCTATACAAATATGGCTGCCTTATACTCACAAAAAATAAATTAGAATTTCAATAATTCTAACAATTATCAATAACAAATCGGCCTGTGCAGATAATTACCAAATCTGATCGATCATTGACATTAGATCTGCACAGAGACGATGGCACCAGATCTGCCCCCTCCAAAAACTGTGGGAAGCTCTCGGTGCATGGTGAGGAAACTATCAGCTCAAAGACTACAATAGAGATGACATTCAGATGTTCAGATCTGGACAATAAAGATCTCTTCTCAAAAAGTGTATGTACTTATTTTTCTTGTTTTGCTAAGTTTTATGAGTAACAACGGTTATGACATCAGCCATTATTTTGTTTGTTTTGCAGGATCCCTTTTTATTAATTTCAAAAGTTGTAGAGGGCGGTGCCCAAATTCCCATCTGCAAAACAGAGGTTGTAAAAAATGATCTGAACCCAATCTGGAAGCCAGTGTTCCTGAATATGCAACAAGTAGGAAGCAAGGTATAAAATCCACATCACAATACACAGTTGCCATTTGATATGGCCATCTTACATCCTCGTAGATATTTCTGATTTTGATTGCCTATTGAATACTGAATAAATAGCCATGTCATGTTCCTTTTGTATCTAAATATTTATTCGTAGGAAATGTCATTGATTTAGGTTGCAGTTTGTTCAAAACGTGCATTCTTTTCATTATATAAAGTGTATATATTAGAGTATATCTTTTTGCCATAATTGGTTTGTTTTATCTCAGTGCCAGTTATAACTGGAATGTAGTGGCAGTAGTTTTTGTTTAGTACATGGTGTGTTTTTTTGTTACCGCGGAGGAATGCTAGAAGCTGACTTATTGTAAGGACAACAGGCCTTTGTAAACATGCATATATTACCATAGTCCATATATATGGAAATTGTTCATAAGATGGCCCCATTATTTCATTAATCTATTTATTTTGACTTTATGCTTTACAAACTTTCTTATTTTCCATTCTTTTGATATACAGGATAGTCCATTGATACTAGAGTGCTACAACTTCAATAGCAATGGCAAGCATGATTTAATAGGGTAATCAGCAGTTACTTTTTTAGCTATTAAACCTTTTTTCTTTCCCACTTCTCTATGCCTAAGATGAAATTTAGGTTAATGCTTTTTTATTCTTAAATAACAGAAAAGTGCAGAGGTCTTTGGCAGAGCTGGAAAAGCTTCATTCTGTTGGTCAAGGAGAAAGTTTATTCTTGCCCACTGCTGTTGGACCAAATTATCATAACAAGGTCTATTATTTTAGTCAAATTTAGTTTTCCATGACTACCTCTACCTATTTATTATTACAAGGTCTATTATATTGCTCAACCTGATTTCCATATTGAATTCTTCATCCTAACCTTGAAAAGTTTTGGCAACATACAGGTATTGAAGAGCCAGCTATTTGTGGAAAGGCTTACTGAAAGCGTCCAACACACTTTCCTTGATTACTTGGCTGCGGGATTTGAATTGAACTTCATGGTGGCCATTGATTTTACAGGTACTCCTCAATCCACATGCTAATACATGTTTGTCGGTGTGCTTATATCATATGATACTGGTTCAAATCCTGACATGCTTTTGAAGAACTTTTAATAAAAAATGGTCTTTGTTAGACCTGCTGAAGTTTAAAGATATAAAAGAAGAAAATAGGGAGAGAAAAGGGCTCTAATATGGACCTGGGCCCATGACAGAAGAGACAAAAGTGGAGGGGCAAAGTGCTGAGCTGGGCCTTGTTGGAGAGAATGAAAAGAGAGGTATAATGACCTCTGACACTTGATGTTGTTGGAGTGCGAGGGGGTGATGATTTTATGGGTATGAATAGACTACTTGAGGTTAGGAAAGGAAGGGAAAATATCAGGCAAATTTGTCAGGAAAGCACTGGCCCCATTTCCCTTAAATGCTACCCTTCTTTGTGCTGGTTTTGTTAGTGCTTTTAGTCTGTGAGTATTTTGCAGTATTAAGTGTATGGCAGTAGTTCTGTTAGTTTTTATGACTATCATTAGTATTTAATGAAAATGGACCAATCATTTTTCATTATTTGACTTTCATATCTAGAAAGATTGCCATGTATATGTTGTATGCAAAAATTTGAATAAATTGAACACAAAGAAGTATTTAACTAAAACTTGATAATCAATTATACTTTTTAAGTGATAATGAATGTTATCTATGAGCCTGGTTTGGGATTGGTGGGGTTTTAAGTAGAGCTCTGAGATGGAGTAATATTTTTAACTTAGTTGCCTTTTTGAAATATTTTAATGACGTCAGCAGATTGTTGTTTGATCTCTTGATGTTTTATCTGGTTTCTGTTAATATTATGCCATGTCTACCGATTTTTCAAATAACATTTGTTGCTGCAGCATAGGGCTTGCCTTCCATAGCCATTCCTTAATGTAAAATTTATACTATTTTGTACACACTGGTTATCTGTGAGAAATAAAGGATATTATTATGGTCTAACTGCCCTCTTGTTGACCAGCTTCAAATGGGAATCCACGCCTTCCAGATTCTTTGCATTATATTGATCCTTCAGGACGGCCAAATGCATACCAGCGAGTGAGAAATTATTCTTGATTTCAATCATGTTTCACTATTTTATTTGTTCTTTTATCTGAGTCATGAATGTCTTTTATCAGGCAATCTTAGAGGTTGGGGAGGTGTTACAGTTTTATGATTCAGACAAGCGATATCCTACATGGGGTTTTGGTGCACGGCCAATTGATGGTCCTGTCTCCCATTGTTTCAACATGAATGGAAGCAGCCATTACTGTGAGGTTGAACTGTGAACCTGATCTTGTTTTTTTTACCAGTGTTAGTCCTTCAATATTTATCCGTGTCTCTCTATTGCAGGTTGAAGGGATCCAAGGGATTATGACAGCATATACAAGTGCCCTCTTTAATGTTTCCCTTGCGGGGCCAACACTTTTTGGACCTGTCATAAGCAATGCTGCATTGATTGCTAGCCAATCTCTTGTGAATGGCGGACGGAAGTACTTTGTTTTATTAATAATCACAGTAAGAGCTTAGAATATCGTTGGCTAGTTATCTGCAAAATTTGCTGTCAATTTGCCTATCCGTTTTTAGTTATAATTGCAGAGAGCTGGCATGTGCCCATATGGGTTTTTAAGCATAGTTATAACCCAGTGCTTATTTGATTCTTTACTTTCTATGTTCTTCTGTAGTAGTAACTTATATGCATTCATATTATTCTTGGCATAGTAAAAAAGGAAAACAGTAGTTTATGTTTGTCTTACACAAGACAATGATAATTTATCCCGACAGTAGAGAACTTCAATGTTTTTACCCACTGCTTCTCTGAGATTTATTTTTATCCTCCTAGGATGGAGTGGTAACGGATCTTCAGGAAACAAAAGACGCTCTTGTTAAAGCTTCTGACTTGCCATTCTCAATTCTTATAGTTGGAGTAGGAGGAGCTGATTTCAAAGAAATGGAGGTATGAAGTCCAACATTTTTGCTCCTTCCGTGTGGAGTTATAATTTTTGTGGAATCTGAGATGTCACATTTATTGTCCATTCAGGTTTTGGACGCAGACAAAGGAGAAAGGCTTGAAAGTTCATCTGGACGGGTTGCTTCGCGAGATATTGTCCAATTTGTTCCATTTCGTGATGTTCAAAGTAGGTATCAGTTTGCAAATTCCCACTGAAATGGTGGCAACATATTTACTTCCAACTGATTAAGCATCTCTAAATGCTATACATACCTCTCGCAGGTGGAGAGATCTCAGTAGTTCAAGCACTTCTGGCAGAATTACCTTCGCAGTTTTTAACTTACATGCGGAGCAGAAACATCCAGCCACATCCCTAGTAACGCAAACTCTGTACATATAAAAATGATCTATTCATTGATGGTTGTGCCATTTCAGGGCCATTTTCAGGAACTTGAATCGTTAAATTGGGCTCTCAAGGGTTGATAACTTTTGGTAAGCTTTGTTCAAACGGGTAACCAAAGGGTTTCCTCATCGCCACATAACATTAACATCTGTGTGATGGGTTATGGTTGGCGTTTCCTATTCTCTTGTGCGTGTTTGGCTTTTGGGGTTGGTTGGTCCTCCCTCCAAAGTTAATACTACTGAATTTCTCTTTCCTCTGTAAATTTTGCACACTTCTTTGACGCTGGAAATTCAATATCATTCAAATTTTAGGACAGGGTTTTCAAGTCAGAACCAGTCATTTGTTAGTTCTTTTGTTATTTTGTTACGTGGGAATATTTAAATTTAGCTACACCATCGAACTAATCATAGAAGGTAATTCCTAGTGCAGAAGCAGCCTATTTGAATTACTTCAAAACTGAAAGTGTGGTACAACCTTTGTCGGATGAATAACAGCCTATAGCTCACAAAATTTGACTCACAAAGAAAACGTGTCGGGTGTGGTTTGTGGCGTGTGGGGAGCATTCATGATTGCTCTTCATAATATTTTCTTTATAATGATTTAGAATAGTAATGTAATGCATGAAAATAACAAATGTTGAAAGTTGCATCATAAAAGGGAAAGTTTAGATGAGGACTTAGGTTTGGGTGCATGGGGAAAAAATGATATTGTTTTGGTATTTTCAGTCATGAAAAGTAAGATGCATGGCATTTTCAGCATGTATTGGGGGGTTCTAACCTATTACATTTTCATGTAAAGATAAATAGTGGCATAGCTTAATCCGATTTGACAATCTTTTAGTTAATAATAATAGAATCTGGATCTGATCGTGCAAACTGAAAAGAAAAAATCAAATTTGTTAAAATAAGTAGAGTTTCAATATCCTTATCAACAATTCATCATTGAGGAAATCTATTTTTTGGTCTTTAAATACTGAAAATACATTCATTGGTTTTTTTTAATAAATATTAATTATTTAGTCATTAAAAGTTAAACCATTATGTGTAGAGACTAAATAATTTATGTTTGTAAAAAAAAAAATAGGAACCAAAAAAATATATTTATAATATCTAGAGACTAAAATATAATTTTAGCACAGATTTAAAAACTAAAAAATAGTTATCTCATTCATTATTTGATACCACACTGATTTATTTAATAAAAGACACAGTACTATAGATAAATTCTGTTTATGTAATTAACTTGCTAGCAATTGTGGATTGGGATTAATGGCATCTGGCCTCCGTAAATCTGTGGAATCTGATCCTCCTCTATATCTTCCATCAATGTTGATTTCACCTTATTGGCTTCCACAAACACTATCTGCACACACAATTAATCATAATTCATTACTAAATTTCCAAAACAAAAAACAGAAAAAGTCCTTAAACATGTCACTTGCAAATGATTAATTATGGGGTTACAGATTTCAAATGTCACCTTCTTCTTGGTATTCTTGTCAATGAAAGGGTAAACAATCTTCCATGCTGTCATAAATATGTAGGGGGAATTCACAATGAACAATTTCCCCAGTCTTTCTGGGTAATAATCCTGCATTTTTCAACCCAAAAACCCATTATTGCTATAATGAGATATGTCTCAAGTTTGTGTTTTACCATGTCAAGCCACACACACAAAATGGTGATATCATATCCAACATTTTTCAGGGTAAAAGTCTGTGACTTTTCTTCACTTTCTACTCATGATTCCTTCTGCAACTCATTTTGATAAAGGGAACAAAAAAAAGTTTGGATAAAACAACTATTTTGCACTTCAATATCCAAGATTTTAAAATACAAAAAGTAATATATTGAGTTGCCAAATACCATAGAGACGTTGAAACCTTTTTAAAAGGACATTTCACTAACTCCATAAGATCTCATTGCCTCAAGTGAAGCCTATATATATCTCAAGGCTCTAAAATCTATTATTGTTGTGACATTTCACTACCTTTTTATGTATGCAAACAGTGGATATAGTGATAGATGGAAAACTCAGATCTTTTGAGGTGGGAATTTAATAAAATTCTTGAAGTGGCCGGGGCACTTCAAGCACCGTGATTCCAAACACACTTTCTTAACATGAAACAAAATAAGTGTGCATTATCATCTCATTTCAAGAATTTCATCCAATTTTTTTTTTTACTTTCTCATAGGTATCTTCCAACAGAAATCTTATCTGAAACATGGTCGGATACTAAACGTGAACACTTCTATCAATACAAATTTGAATCTGGATTCACTAGGAAACTAATCCTTTCATTAAACCCATCATCCAATTTTATTTCAAATGCAAGAAACTCATTCATGAGACGAGAAGAAGTTTACCTGCAAAATCTTCAAAGCACCAAGGTAACCTCGAATATCAAAATTTGAGTACCCCCATCCTTTAAGATCTCCTATGCCTACAAACTTTTCTTGTCCAGGTGGCATCCTGCCACACCCAAGGGTATTTTTGTAAATATGAATGCTCCACATTTGTAAAGTATAAACTATAATAAGGCAAAATAATTTCTTTAATCCTCCAAATTTTACATTAATATTTAATTTCATCTCTAAAGTTTATTCATTATCAAATTTATTTCTAAACTTTTACATTTTGATTGATTTCATCTTTTACACTAACTTCATCCAATGAAAGTCACATGAAATTTGTCATTAATTCATTGGATGGAGTTAGAGGGAATGATAAAATCATGAAATTTCAGAGATTAAATTAAAAGTAAATAAGTTTTGAGGATGAAATAAAAAATTGATATAAATTTTGAAAACTAAAAAAAGTACTTGAGCCTTATAATAAATTGTAGGTTTCAATACCACGTGGTAAAACAAGGGGAAGAAAGGACTATACCTTGAACATATTTGATCAAGACCGTACACTACATATCCTGGAAAATAGATATAATAAAGTACATAGAATTAAATTAGTAAGATACATATACATATGTATGAACAGTGAAAATGTATATATATACACATAGGTACGTACACCTCTCCCCTAGTGAGAGAAAAACCCTCTCCTCTAGTGAGAGAAAAACCCTAGTGAGAGGCTAGGGTTTAGTGAAGGGTTTGCGCAAGTGCTCTGTCTTCTTGTCTAGGAGGTCTTGCGAAGAGTCTGTGGGGATTTGAAGCGGTGATTGCTATGGCTACAGGGAGTGGAGGCGCAGTGATGGATTTTGAAGAGGAAGCGGTGGAACTAGAGTGGGATGACCCTGTTTTAGAGGATGCGAACAAAAATACTCTGATAGGGAAGATTGTAACAACAAAGTTCTTGAACAGGGGAGCGGTCAAATCACTGATTCTGAGAAGCTGGAATCCAAAGGGAGATGTAAACATCTCATATTTGAAAGATAATATGTTTCTCTTTAACTTTGCGGATGAGGAAGATTTCATAAGAGTGGTGCGTGATAGCCCTTGGACAGTACTGGGACATTTACTCATTTTATCGGAATGGTCTGAGCTGATGACAATAGAGGAGATAGAGTGGAAGAAATGTCAATTCTGGGTCCAATTTCACGGCATTCCTTTGCGAGGGATGACAGGTTCCAATATAGTGAAGATGGGAGCTCGTGTTGGAGAGGTTGTAGCATACGAAGATCCTCTGGTCAATGACGGAGTTGCTCGGGGCTTTGTTAGAGCAAGGGTTGTTATTTCGCTTGATAACCCTCTTATCTCGGGTTTTTGGGTTCCCAGACCTGGGCTACCTAAGATATGGGTATCAGTGAAATATGAAAAATTGCAAGGGTTCTGCCATGGCTGCGGCAGACTTGGTCATGAAGTAAAATCGTGTAAGTTTGCGAAACCAGGGACGTCGATAATCCAAAAGGACCCACGTTTTGATGCTAGAATGGGTACTACGCCAGTAAGGGCTGTGAGCAGGGTCATCTGGATCGATGAGATGCAATCGCAGAATGAAGGGGAAGAGTCTCAGGGAGGTGGTGATAGTCGGCGCGTGGTTACTGGGCGCGTGGAGTCTGCGAGCTCTGACATTGAGGAGGCTCGAGGGGTCGAAACCGTTATTGGCAGGTCGATGGGTGGGAGTGAAAATTCTCTATCACGCAATAATCAGCTAACACGTCATCGTCCCAGGGTGCAGACTGCTCATCCGGGTAATAGTGGGGCCAAGGCTAGGAATATTCAGGATAATCAGCAGAGCAAAGATGATTTAAGGCTTATTGGGCTTCACCCTTTTCAGGCCCACAACTTAGATGATGGTGGATTGGTTATG
Source organism: Chamaecrista fasciculata (assembly GCA_003254925.1). Taxonomy (NCBI): domain Eukaryota; kingdom Viridiplantae; phylum Streptophyta; class Magnoliopsida; order Fabales; family Fabaceae; genus Chamaecrista; species Chamaecrista fasciculata. The sequence goes on along the minus strand of QANZ01056558.1, from coordinate 32,720 downwards.
GCGAAAGAAAAGAGCCCAGTACCTGACTTTGATCCTTTCAACTTGTCATCAAGGTTAGTCATTGGACCTTGTTCTTCAACTGAGATACAAACATCGTATGGGTCAACATCTAATACCTAATACATAGTTGAATTACCTTCAGAGGAGGATATTAGTAGGAGTAATAAGGCCATTATTGCTGTTCCTGACATTCGAGTTCCAAATGCCCTAGTTACTCAACTGAAGAAAGTAAGCTTGAAACGCTCAGCAGAAGAGAGCTTGAGTTCGAAAAGTGCCAAGAAGCCTCATGTGGTTCAATCTTTATTATCGAAGGAGCATGGGGACAAGGACATGGTTAGTGATTGCACATCCCCGCCGGTGTTTGAAGTGGGTTGCACGAAGTTTAGGGGAAAACCGAGGAGAATCAAAGTTTGGAAAGGGAGTGCTTGCAGAAAATTGGAAATTGACTCGAGTATTCTGGTTGAAATACCAGTTTCGGTATGTAATTTGGATTCAGTTTCTGTTGATTTGGGGGTTTCTTCTGATGTGCCTACGGGGGATTTCGGTGGTTGTTCCAAAACAACCACAAGGGGACCATGAGTTGCCTATCATGGAATTGTCAGGGTTTGGGGGCGGCTCTGACAAAAAAAGCGCTGAATGATTTATGCAAAAAATATAAGCCCTCCATTGTCTTCTTAATGGAGACTAGAATGAAGTCAAATAAAATGGAAAAGTTGCGTAGGAAATGTTTTGGGACTGGAGGAATGTGGTATGTAGATCCCATTGGTAGCAGTGGGGGCTTAGCTCTTTGGTGGAAGCTTCCATTTGATTTGGAGATTCTGGATGCTTCAAAAAACTATATTGATGTTAGAATCAGCAAGGGGCCTGAGCGTGCTTGGGGCGCGATGACCTTTATATATGGCGCACCGAAAGAACAAGATAGAGATGCTGTTTGGCAGAAAATTAGAAGTCTGGATCCTGGTGAGGACATTCCCTGGGCTTGCTTGGGAGATATGAATGATATTTTAGAAGGGAGTGAGAAAAGTGGTGAGAGGACTAGATCACAAACCTCGATGAGTGCTTTCCAGGAGTTTGTTTTTGATGAAAATCTTATGGATATTGGCTTCAAAGGGAGTCGCTTCACATGGGCTAACAATCAGATGGGTGATCACCTAATTAGAGAAAGGTTGGACAGGGGCTTATGTAATGTCACGTGGAGATCTCTTCATCCAAATGGAGCAGTCAAACATTTGGATTTTGTGGGATCAGATCATTGCCCGATTTTGCTTTGTTATAACCCGATGGAGAAAAAAACTCCATGGTCCTTCAAGTTTGAAAGCATGTGGACTTCGCATGAAGATTTTAAGAAGGTTGTGAGGGATAACTGGGGTGTTAAATCTGATGACAATCGAAATTCTCTGGCAAATTTCACAGCCAATCTTGACTATATGAGATACATCCTCACCAAGTGGAGCAAGGATAACTTTCCAAACAACGGGAAAGTCATTGATGATTTGTTGAAGGAGCTGGCTTTGTGTAGGGATGAGGGCTGGGATGATAATAGCAGACTGAAGATGGACAGCATTGCCAAGCAGATTGAAGAGATGTGGGATCGGGAAGAGACTTATTGGATGCGGAGATCGCGTATTAATTGGTTGAGGAATGGTGATAAGAATTCTAGTTTCTTTCATTCCACCACTATTCAGAGAAGATTGAGAAACAAAGTGAGTAGAATTCGTAATGGTGATGGTTTGTGGCTTGAAAAAGAGGAAGACGTTGCTAGTTGTTTTGGCAATTTTTTCACTAATCTGTTCAAGGCGTCGGGAGACAGAGATTTCAGCGGTATTCTGAGCTGTTTGGACTGTTTGGTAACGGATGAAGATAATGTCTCTCTATGTAAGCCTATCACTGACCTTGAGGTGAAAGAAGCTGCGTTTCAGATGGGTGGTTTGAAAGCTCCGGGACCTGACGGCTTCAGTGGGAATTTCTATCACCATAGTTGGGAAACGATCAGCGCTCAAATTTGTTCTGTAGTCAAAGAATTTTTTGATGGAAAGATCGATTTGAAAGATTTGAATGCTACTAACATTGTACTGATCCCCAAAATCGATAATCCGGAAGTGGTTGGCAACTTTAGACCTATTAGCTTATGTAACTTTTCTTACAAAGTTATATCTAAAGTCCTTTATAATAGGATGAGGAGCATTATGCCTAAGTTGATCTCGGAGAATCAAAGAGCTTTCGTCCCAGGGAGACTTATTCAAGATAACATCATTGTAGTGCATGAAGCATTCCACTATTTGAGAAACAAGAAGAAAGGGAAGGTGGTGGAGGTGTCGATTAAACTTGATATGAACAAGGTGTATGACAGGGTTGAGTGGGACTTTTTGGCATAGGTCATCTTAAAGTTGGGGTTTTGTGAGCAATGGGTTCAGAGAATTATGCAATGCATCAACTCAGTAAATTTTAGTTTACTGCTTTCAGGGAAAAAAGTGACTGAATTTGCACCTTTGAGAGGCTTGAGGCAGGGAGATCCACTTTCTCCCTACCTATTCATTATAGTTGCAGATGTTTTATCCAGAATGCTTTCTGTTGCAGCGGGGAATGGTGACCTAGTTGGCATCAAATTAGCTAGAAGTTGTCCTTTGCTTACGCATTGTTTTTTTGCAGACGATTCTATCTTGTTTGCTAGAGTTGAGGTTGGTAACTGTGCGAAATTGGCGACATGCTGAAGAACTATTGCACAGCTTCTGGTCAACTCATCAATTATGATAAATCGTGTCTTTTTTTCTCTCCAAACTCATCTATTGAGACTGTTGAGAGAATTAGTAGAGTGCTGGACATTTGCATTGCTGACTCGCCTGGGAAATACTTGGGTTTACCGGTTTTGTGGGGAAGATCTAAATTTGAGGCTTTGGCTTTTGTTAGAGACAAAGTCAGATCGAAAGTCCAAGGTTGGAAGCATAGCTTGTTATCTCAAGCGGGGAGGGAAGTGTTGATTAAAGCAGTGGCGAATGCCATCCCTACATACCCTATGATGTGTTTTCTCTTCCCTAAGAAGACTTGTCTGGAGATGGATAGTATCATTGCTAAATTTTGGTGGGGTCAAAAAGAGGAGGAAGGGAGGATTCACTGGAAGAATTGGAAGACTTTATCCAAGTCTAAGCATGATGGAGGACTTGGTTTCAAGGATTTTTCATGCTTTAATCTTGCATTGTTAGCCAAGTTGGGTTGGAGGATTTTGAAGAACCCGGAGTCCCTATGGGTTAGGATCCTAAAATCTATCTATTTTCCTAACTCATCTCTTTTGGATGCTAAAAAGGGTCCTAGAGCTTCATGGGCATGGCATAGTATCTTGGCGGGTAGAAATGTCTTGGAGAAGGGGTTATGTTGGTCAGTGGGTGATGAAATTAGTATTAACTTTTGGAGAGATCCATGGATCCCTGATCTACCCAACTTTAGGCTTAGTTCGAATGCTCCTTTGGAGGCTTGGGAAGATGCAAGGGTCGGCGAGTTCATCTTCAACAATTCCTGGGAACTCTCAGCTATCAGCCACTGGATCTCAGGTTCTGAACTAAAGGCTATTAAAAATGTACAATTTCCAGTAAGAAGTAGACCTGATGAACTGAAGTGGTGCTTAATGTTGATGGAGAATATTTTGTCAAGTTTGGGTATGTAATTGCAAAAAAGGATTGTGGTGTGGAGGATGTTAACTTGCCCAGTACTTCCTTTTCTGTACCCCCGAGTTTATGGAAAGCTATATGGAACCTGAAAACTCCAAACAAGGTGAAACATTTTCTTTGGAGAGCTTGTGTAAATGCACTCCCTACCAAAGAACAACTCTGGAAACGAAAATGCTCCCCTACACCAATCTGTATGTGTTGTTCTTCTTTTTGTGAGACTGTTGAACACATGCTTTTGTGTTGTGAGTGGGTTAAATCTATCTGGTTCTGCTGTCCGCTATCTCTTAGAATTGATGAGAATTCTATCCTCAGATTTGATACTTGGTTACACAAATTCTTAACCTGTCCAGATTTGTCTGATACTAATATGGCTTTAATTGGAATTATTTGTTGGCATGCTTGGAAAGCAAGGTGTGCCTGGGTGTTTGATCAGAAACCCCTCTTGCCTGTGCAAGTTATGTTGAATGCTGTGAAGGATAGAGATGATTTTTGGTGTGCCAATGGGTGGGGTGGTGATCATTGTGAAAGAGCGGCTGATGAGGATTTGCCTCCACAGGTTTGGAAACCCCCTTTAGATGACTATGTGAAGATCAATGTGGATGGGGCTCTAAAAAAGGATGGCAAAGCTGGTATAGGGATTATTTTGAGGGACAATGATGCGAAGCTGCTCGATTGTTTTGCTTTCCAAGTCAATGCCTCATCTAGTCTGATGTGCGAAGCTCTTGCTTTGAAGAAGGGTATTCAGATTGCTAAAGCCCTGGATTTGAAGAAATGTGTTATAGAATCGGACAAAGCTTCTCTTATTAAGGCTGTGAATGGGAGTTCCCCTTGTCCAGATTGGAGGTGCACCCCGATTATTGATGACATTGTTATGTTAGCCTCTTCTATTAGCTTTTCTTTTGTTTGGATTCCACGTGTAGCTAATTTGGCAGCTAATACGCTTGCCAATCTTTCTTTGTCAAGGTTGGGTCCTTCGGGATGGGTTCATAACCCCCCCACCCTTGTTGTTGAATGCCCTCTCTAGAGATGCTGGTTGTTCTAGAGAGGGTGTGGGTTAGTTTGCTGTGTTCTCAGCTTTATCATATATTATGCATTTTCAGGCCAAAAAAAAAAAAATAGGTACGTACGTACGTTTGAATTCATCCAAACCACCAATTTTGTTTTGAAAATGTCTTGCACCAAAGACTACTATCACAGGTTGTCCTTCCTTATTGTGTCCCTGCATGAACATTTTGTTCTGTGCGACTTCGTTTTGAACTTCACAGAGAGAGATTGAAGCATTAGGAACAAAAGAATGCCTCCATTTCAAGAATTCCAACATCATTGCTGAACCTTTTTGTATGTTTCCATCACGAGCTCTCAAGAATCTTCTTATCACCATATCATCATGTTCCTGCAAATCCAACACACATTCATTAACACCAATTAATGAATAATCTGAATTTTCCTCTGTTATATATACTTGATTAGCCATGAATTTTTATACCTACATAAATAATTGAGGAAATTAATTAATTGAGAGTTTACTTTGAAAACTTGGTCATTTCTCACTATTTTCTAACTTAGACATCCAAATCCTTGATCAACAAAGTACATATGAAATGCATTTGTAACCAAATTCATTTCATTCATAATCCTATAAATTGAAGTAGAGAAAATGTTGGATGGACAGATATTATATTACCTTAGCAGAGGGATCCTGGGATTCAACGAGAGATCTCATGAGACTGATTTTTGAAACCTCTGTCTCTGTGTGTGTCTCTATGATCTTCACTGTGCTGCCATGTTCATCTTCTTGAGATTTTGTATTTTCTAAGCTTGATGATGTCTGAGGGCTTAAAATCACCATGTTGGCTTTCTCCATCTATAATTCCCACAAATTCAGTCAAATAATATCGATCTCTCCTTCAATTCCTCTGCTCTGTAATATAATTCTGAATAAAGCTAGCAGCCACAAGAAGCAGTACACTCTCTACTGATCTCTACATACTGCTATAACATCATGGCACCATAAATTTGGAATTTAAACACACTCACCATATGACTCAACTTGCAGAGTTTCATTTTCAACTTTTTTTTTCTTTTTTTGGGTTTCTGTGGACAGGTGTCAAATTTGTGAAAGAAAAGTTAAGTCGTCTAACATGGGTTCCATTCATTTTTTTGATTTATGGTTCCATTCATTTTTTATTTTATAAATGACACAGTATTTTCTAGAGGTTAATTAAAAATTATTTTTTTGAAACGTAAATTATTAAAATGTGTTTTCTTTAATATCCAAGATTTTAAAATACAAAAAGTAATATATTGAGTTGCCAAATACCATAGAGACGTTGAAACCTTTTTAAAAGGACATTTCACTAACTCCATAAGATCTCATTGCCTCAAGTGAAGCCTATATATATCTCAAGGCTCTCAAAAGCAAGCAGTTGATTGTTGTTGTATGCAATGTGCTAATATCAAATAATTAACATACTCTAAAATCTATTATTGTTGTGACATTTCACTACCTTTTTATGTATGCAAACAGTGGATATAGTGATAGATGGAAAACTCCATAAGATCTTTTGATGAAAATTTTTATATGAGATATTCATCTTATATTAAATATGAGATATTCATCTTATACTTATTATTTTTTAATGTTTTAAATATTTTGCATATCCATCGAATATAAATATTAGATAACATGAACTAATATAAATACAAATAATAATAATAAAATAAACAAGAATCTAGTAACTTATTTGTTGTCATTATTAAATGTAGGGGTGTTCGCAGGGTAGGTTGGACTGAGTTTAGGGTGGGTTGGTTTGGGCTGAAATTTTCTAATGACAGATTAGTTTGGGTTGGGTTTTGGAAAAAAAAAATCCAGCCCAAACAAAACCAAACAACTGATGATTGGGTTGGGCGAGTTAGTAGGCTGATCCATTCTAATTTGCAAACTTTTTTTTAAAAAAAATACTTGACTCCATAATTTTTTTTAATCTTTCAATTTTTTCGTATTAAATTTTGATAAAAAAAGATTTTTTTATTATTATAAGTCAATAATAATATAATATGATTGAAAGTTACGTATACTCATCTAAAGAAGATGAAATTAGTAGTAGAGGAAGATAGAAGCCGTCATGGCAGCAGTAGAATTTAGTCAGTAAAATTATAAAATCCTAATTCTACTCTTCTTGATAAAAAGTGAAATTGATAAAAATTAAAGAGATTAAATTGATTAATTGAATGCTTGACAAAAAAAAGATTAATTGAAGGTGAAGTCACTTTACGCAGTATTAAAGCTAAGGAGGAATGACAAATCAAGAGTCATTTGTGATATACTAATAATTATTTATTTATCTATATATTAAAATAAAAAAAATAAAATATATATATATAAATAGCAAGCTGTCGGGTTGAGTTGAGTTGAGCGGGCTCAGAATTTTAAAACTTGCAACCCAACTCAAACAACTGGAGGCTAAAAATTTTCAAACTAAATTAACCCGTTAGTCCAAACTAAATCAACCCAAACTTGTCAGTTAAATTAGTTTTAATAGGTTAGCGAGTTACTCGAACTGCTAAATACCCTTAAATAAATGTATTTTTTTAAAGGCTATGCTATAAGAAGCATCGCATAGGCAAGTGGTTTTTTATTTCTTTCTCTTTCTTCATTTGATAAGCATAATAAAAAAAAAAGAAAATAAAAAAAAATACATCTCGACTCCAAACACACAGATTGGACGGTGAGGATCAAGAGCTCCAAAAAGCTCATACTCTTTAAAGTGTAAGCCTTTTTTTAATAGGAATTAAATGTCATATTTAAATTTACCCAAAATAAAATATGACATAAATTTCCGATTTGGGAAGCATATGTTGGTGAGGTGCATTTAATGGAGTGAACTACTTGTGTGACTATGGTGTTTGGGTTGTTAATGCTAATTACTATTTAGTGTCGTCATGGGTATGGGTATGCCCACTTCCCTTACTTCGTGCCTATTTCAACAGCTCACCCATCAAACATTGCGTGATTTGTATTGCACAGAAATTCAATGCACTTTGTCCTCTTATCATTTCACCACCAATTATGGCTAAACATTACTAATATCAATGGATCGGCATTTACCAATATCAACTTTTCACTGTAGTATTGATATGGAGAGATAAAAGAGAAAGTAAGATAATAAAACAATATGACAAAATAATGTTTGAATAATTTGTTGTTAATGGAAATAATGAGACATAAAATTATTTAAAATAATAGGTAATGATTATATTTGGTTGAAATAATTATATGAGTATTTTAAAATTAAATAAGAATTGAAATGGTATTTGATACTCTCTCTGTTCTTGAATAACTGTTTTTCTGGAGAATTTTTTTTATTTCAAAATATATGATGTTTTACAACTTCAAGAGAGCATTAATTATTTTTTTACCATTCTATCCCTATTAAATATAGTAGAGTCATAAATGAATAAACATTTTCCAAGTAATTTAATAGGGATAGTTTAGTCTTTTTACTTCATTTTTTATTCATTTTAGGTGAGCTAATCATTTCTTTAGTCTGTGTGTATTTACCTTAAATATCAAATATGTAGGAACAGAGGGAGTAATAGAATGAAATGGAGGTTAAATGAAATTTTGATGTTTAGTTGTAATTTAAAATTTTAATAGTAATAGAAATATTTTAGAATTTGTGCTATTAGAGAATATGGTAATGGAGGTTAAAGTAGCTTTATATTAATAAAATGTAGGGATCAAAATATAAATAACATGGAATGGAAGGACCAAAATGAAGATTTTGATAAATAATTTCAACATTACACAAAATTAAACTTGTAATATTTTACAATTTTATACAAAAGTAAACTATTCAATCATGATAATATAGTCATTTAGTAATAATCAAACTAGAAGCACATAAAAATGGTAGTTATTCAAGTTAACATAATTTAAATATGAACAAAAATGACTCTTTAACTTTAAAAAACAAACATATTTCTTAAATATTAAAAATTTATAAATAAATATAAAAATTTCAGAAATAAAAATAACAATAAAAAATAGAAAATATTTCCTTAAAACAAAAGCACCTTTTAGATATTAATTTAGTTAAATAATTTGTTGGTGTACTCACCAAAAAAAAATTTGTTGGTGTATATTAAAAATGCCTTTGAATCTTTGATCCTTGATATTCTGAATTTGTACTTCACATATATAAAATATTTAAAATTTTATCCAAACAAAAAATTTTAATATTGTATTCATTAAAATATAAAAATAAATATTTTAGAGTGTAAAAATACTGTATATATATATATAAAAAACTTCATTATTGATAGAGTCAAATTTATTTTGATGATTTTTACACTTTAAAAAGAATTAATCTCTTGATTATTAGTGGAAAGATACAATTCTTAAAAAAAGTAATGGAAAAAGTAGCGGTGATGTTTATCATGTGAGTACTGAGTACAAATAATTTTCATCCATTAGATCTAATTTTATAGATTGATTTTCAACCCTTAGATTGACATATAATATATATATATATATATATAATATCCCAAAATTGATCATTCACTCATTCAATTTATCCTAATAGCCCCAGTCAAAACAAACTTTACCCCTAATAGCCGAATGCGCTCACTTGTTTTGATCAGGGGTACTAAGAGTCTAGGTCCATATTATCTTTATTTATTGCTGATTAGATAATAATTGTTTGTTTGGAAGGAGCCCTCTCCAGATTGCCTTCAATATGTGTTTATTGTTGGATTTTGTATTTTAATTCAATGCATTCCTAGTTTTCCATTAAAAACAAATTATAGTATTATACTATGGGGATCTCCATGGGGACCGTGGGGAGTCGGTGAATGGGGATGGGGGAAAATTCATCCCCAGGGTGGGGATCGGGGACGAGGAGGACATGGATTGGTGGGGATGGGGACGGGAGTGCCTCCCCCGTCCCCACCCTGTGCAGGTGTCATCCCTAGTCTAGTGGTTGACAGCTTCTTGAAGCATGTGGATTATGTCCAACGGATAATAATAATAATATACTTTGTTGATTTTATATTATTTTAACTTAAAATATAGGCTTAAGTGCACTTTTGGTCCCCTAACTTTTGCAAAGGTCTCAATTTGGTCCCCTAACCTTTTTTGTTGCAACTTTGGTCCCCTATCTTTTGAAAACGTCTCAATTTAGTCCCCTAACTTTTTTGTTGCAATTTTGGTCCTCTAACTTTTGAAAACATCTTACCATATGTCCCAAGATAGGGGATCAAAATTGAGACTTTTGCGAAAGTTAGGGGACCAACGGTGAGACGTTTTCAAAAGTTAAGGGACCAAAATTGCAACAAAAAAAGTTAGGAGACCAAATTGAAACCTTTGCGAAAGTTAGAGGACCAAAAGTGCACTTAAGCCTAAAATATATTAATGGATTTGTAGTTGCATAACCTCAAATAACAAAATTGATTCTACAGGTAAACTGCCAACAACCTCCTCAGCTAATTGTTTTTGACATGACAGCATCAACCTCCTCAGCTAATTTTCTGAAAGTAACAAACTTTAATTCAGATCATAACATGGAGAATTTTTTATATAAATTATATTTGATATTCCCTCTAATTGTTTGAGAATACTTATTTATATATATATATATATAGCGGATGTTGCACCAAAATTTGGACTCTATATATGGCTAGCAACTTAGTTATTGTGTCTTATTTCTTCGTAGAAATCAAAATCAAACTCTTAATAGATTCTTCATACGAGTAAAAGTTTCCTATTTGAGATATGAGTTATGAATTACGTACTCACATTTTGTTTGAACAAATTATGCTAAAATAATTATGGAGACATGACTGCTATAATAATATTTTGTTTGTTTAATTTGTAATACAATAATCTTTGTTTTTTTCTTTAATTAGATGCTAATTGTTTTTAATTCATGACCCACAACTTGATTTTTATGGTCTAAGTTACTTTCTTTTTTTTTTTTTGGTAACAAAAAAGTTTAAGTGGGGGTAGGCTCCGGTATCCCACTAGGGTCAGGGCATACCTCCCGACCTCTATGAGGATTTACGAGAGGAATTTACAGATCACCCACCAAATAAGGCCCTCACATCGATCAGAGGATTCGAACCCTCGCCCTTCTGGGGTAAGTCCCGAACCTTAACCAACTGAGCCACTCCTCATTGGCTAAGTTACTTTCTTTCACATGATAGGTAGATTAGTTTTAGGGTAGATTCCACTTTGATACCTTACTTTTTTAAAAGTGACACTTTGGTACCCTATTCTTTAAACCATTACCATCTTAATATCCAATTTCATTTTCCCGTTAGATTTTGACGATGAAAGTCACGTGACTAAATCAGTCATTCTCCTCTCACAAATCGTGATTCACACAGCCAAAATTCAATCATCCCATAACATTTTCCCCTCACAAATCGCAATTCACACGGCCAAAATTACAAGTCACACGGCCAAAATTCAATCATCCCATAAGAGTGTGACTCGCAATTTTGGCTGTTTGAGTTGCGATTTGTGAAAGGAAAATGAATGGTTTCATGTTTTTGGATCCCTCGTGCGCCTCACGCGACTTTCACCATCAAAATTTAATGGAAAAATGAAATTGGGTACCAAAGTGGTAACGGTTAAAAGGACAAGGTATCAAAGTATCACTTTGAAATAACAAGATACTAAAGTGCCACCGGTCAATAGGACAGGGTACCAAAATGGAATTTACCTTTAGTTTTATTAGTAATTACACAAAATAATAAAAACAAAAAATTATCAGATTGGACAAAACATTATCAAATTGGACAAAATATGACCTATATTGCAAATTTTACATAAACCTTATAACATAACAATTTTTTTTCAATAATGCACGCTTATGAAAAGTAATTGTTGATAAATTATGATTTGTGATATCTTAACAATTATAGTACTACTTACTTTCCTTGGAAGACCAACAAACCAAAGAAAAAGTGATTTTTTTTCGAATTTAGATAGTTTCAAATTCAGTTTTTCTTTTTCTATTTTTTGTTTTCGGGGAATTCATAGTGTCACGTGAAACTTATTCTCATGACCTACCTGAGTGCAGTAATTTTTCTATTTTTTGTTTTCGGGGAATTCATAGTGTCACGTGAAACTTATTCTCATGACCTACCTGAGTGCAGTAAATCATCACGAAAACCCCTATCGAAGTTACCAATTCTTTTGCAAATAAAGTTACAATCAATTTAGTACTAGAGAAAACAAAGTAGAACAATGCTGTGTTTTGTTTTGAAGGGAAAAGTCTTCGCCTCCACCTATATACATAATCCGAATCAACAAACACCATCATCATTCAGAGTCAAAACCGACCACCCATGAGCTTTTGAAATTTTAAAATTATGACATAGGAGCTCCGAATATATCTTTCAACCTATGTTAGACTATATACGATGAATGATCAGATCCTAAATGTCTAGACATCAGTGAGTTTAGACGCTCCTGTAAAACAAAATAAGAAGCTGAAACCCATAGGCAGCCATTGCAGTCATTAAATAACATACACCTTCTACAATCGTGTCAGGAGCCGCGCAGAGAATAATGCAGTCACCGTCCATATTTACCACTGGAAACCTTCTTCTCCAGCATTCTTACCTTGTCAAGTAGCTCTTGGATGGTATTAGATGCATCCTAAAGGAGAAAAATGAAATTAAATTCACCTAATTAATACAAAGAATAGAGGGGTTTTTTTTTCCAGGATAAAATGTTACATTTAGATAGTGCATTTTTGTTTTCCTTTTTAATTTAAGGGAAGAGGGGGAAGTTGGTAAAAGGGAAATGAAACCTGAAGCTTCGTTCTCAAATTTTTCTCCTCAAAATCTCGTCGTTCCCTCTCTTCAGTGAATACATCAATTAGAGTATCTTGTTCTTTGGTTTGTTCTTCCATTGTCTTTTCAGCAGCCTCGAGCTGGAAATAAAGCATTCATTCAATGTTAACAAATATGCAAATAACTTGAAAAAAAGTGTTACAGATATTTAGTAAAATCAATCTCAGATATTCACCTACCAATCTAAGAATTTGGGTTGAAGTAATCCTTGAATTAGATTAATGGAATGATGCACAAATTCCAAATACTCAAATTTAGTTTTGATGGATAAATGCTTCCCTTTTCTTATCACTTAAAACCATGAAATAGATAGTAGCTATCCTCTTTAGCACACTGATGATGAAAGTATGTAAGGAATATCGGCAAACCCATAAAAGTATAATTCAGGTATAGCAGTTTATACGAACAGAAGCTATTAGGCATAAAATGTTCTACTGCTTATTAAGTAAATTGAGATTCAAGAGCCACATTGACATCGTATGAAATTACAAGCACAGACTCAAACCTGGGCTTCAAGAGATATACGCTTGTCTCTCTCAAACTGCAAATCCAGTGTTAATTTCTGTAAAGTTTCTTTTTCCATTATCCTTAATCTACAATACAGAGATAACAATTAAAAGAAGAATATGTCCAACAAAACAACCAACATGAGCAATAAGCAAGAACGAAAGTATATTAACATAATCCAAAAGATACCTTTCCTTCAACTGCTGATTCTCTTCTTTCAACTGCTCTAGTGTGCATCCGTTAGAGTCAGAAATAGGATGCTCAACTCTATTAATATCTTTCCCCTGAAATTCAAGAGTAGACCAGTTTTTAAATTTGCCACCCAAACAAACTATTTCATAGTGATGCATGTATGCCTAGTCATTAAGTAATTGATTCAACCATTTCCACCTACTATCATGATGCAGATATTGACATTGTAAGTAAATACCACCAAAACAAAATGAGTAGATCCTTCATTAGACACTGAGATTATGCAAGTAGGACAAGAATGTTCTGATTAATAACAAAAAACAAAACGCACCTGAGGCTGGGATCCTCCTTTGGACCTCAAGGTTCTTACACTTGATGTAATATCTTGAAGAAATCCACTCTCAGAAGATTTTTCGGCCTGAAATGTCTTCTGCTTGCCTCCGTTTGCTTGTCCCCTAGGTAGGACAACTTCAACCTCATCACTAGCTTCATCTTCAGAAGTTGAAGGTCCATGAAAACTTTGTTTCATTCTACTTCTTGTAGAAGAGGCTAACAGATTGCTGTTTGGATATTCGTTATATTTTCTTGATTCTTTTCCATTCTGTTTCTCTTTTGATTGTGAATTCTGCTTGCCCGATGCAATTGGTGTTTCTTTGCTGCTTAAAGCAGAATGTTTCCTTTTTGATTGGGATGATCCTGAAACATAGTCAGGAGATGTCTCTGCAAGATACAAAAGTAAAAAATAAGGTCGTCTATTATAAGATATCTACAGTGAGGACTACTGACCTACATGTTATCAAAACTAAAAGTAAGGTCTCATAACTGACCTCTATCTGCAGAGTCATTCCTTTGGTTCTTGCTGACATTGGAAGCATAACCAATTTTGTGGCGGTTAGAGTTCCTAACCAAAGAAGCAAGTAACAGATTAATAAACCGAAAATATCATGATTATGTAGGCAATTATCAATACTAATCCTATGGGGAACCAAGAATTACCAATAATTCTTCTGCATTCCTATTAATCGTGATTCTAGTCTTGATAAAACATTTGTTCGCTCAAAGCCTTGTTTATCATGAGCTGGTTCAACAAAGTTAGCTTCCAACACTCCTGCACAAAATAATAATAATAATAATAAGAGTAAAGCCAATTTAGTAAAGAGAACGAAAAGTAATAAGGTAGAAACACCCACCAATTACCCCTCGCCCACCACTTCCTGCAGGGTTCCAGAGTCTCCAGAATGGCTGAAATCACCAAAACCATCTGTAAGACTAAAATCTATGAACAATGTTTTGGGTCTATAGAAACTCAGCCATACTAAAAGTCCAACTACAAACTAAAGGAAACAGTCCATAATGGTTCATACATCACGAATGATGAAACAGCCTCTGGATGCTTCTCATCCATAAAAAAGTTTTGATTTGGTTTTTGCGATAACCAAAAAGAAAGATTGGAACATGTTTTAATGTTCTGAGACAAAAATGTAGATCTAATTTGGGGAAATGCAGAAGACCATTAACAGGCCAGATTAACAAACATTAAGAACCCAATATATAAGCTTCATAGATTTCAGAGAAATGACAAAAAAGGATGTACAGCACAAAATACCAATTACCACAACTCTATGAACACTGCTTAATCGTTAATCATTAGTAAACTTTTGTTAACCATAATAAAATTTCAAAAATTACTTAGCCTTTTAAATTGAATTGTTCATTTAAAAGCACTAATAGTAGGGTAGAATCAACATAGGTAAGCATGTTATCCAATTCCCAAAAGCACTTGGATACAGAATGTTTAGAAGTGAGACAAGCACCTTCACAAATAACGGAACCATATACCAAATAAAATGTCCCATAATATTTCTATCTTTATCAACAAAAGCAAAACTTACCTTTATGAGTCGATTCTTATGATAAACATTAAAACCTGAAACATCAATATGATGAACTGCATCCTTGACAAATCCAATAGTCACAACAGCGACCATCTGAAACAGAAATTCCTAAATGAAATTCTGCTTATAACAAATCAAAAGGATAAAATTAAATCTTCAATAGACATTTTACATTTAAATCCTTTGGAATCCCATCTGTGCCAGCCTGCGGTCTGTAAGTCACCTCCTGAGACATCATCATATCATTCACTATATTGTGATGCACAACATCTTTTCCACGGAGAATAATCCGGAAGCCTGGAGGAAGCCTCAGATACAAAATTGAAGCATAACTCTGGATATACAAAAGGATAAAATAGTAAGAAACATGTTATTCCCCCCACTTCACCCCCTCCCCTCTCTATCTATATATATATATATATGAAAAATGATTGGACTTACCCTAAGTGAATGCCGGTAAGTAAGAAAATGCCTAGAGTTGGGAAACTCCTTAGCCATCTGTATGCATTTTTCATCACGATTCACACCTCTGATTTGAATATCCTGCCCATTCATAAAATGAACTTCACTTCAACAAGCATTAAAAAAAACTCTTGTCCAAAAGGGTGGTTGAATTGTAAATATCAGTCATACATGTGGATCTTCATCAAAATCAAGTTCCAATTGACCTTGGTCATCCTCCCAAAGATTGTATATAATTATTCGTGTGCCATGATCTTTCATCATATTGAACTGCATAGTGAGAAATAAAACAAAGTCATCTATCCCCATAAAGTACAAAAACAGTAATAAATTAGAAAATAAGCCAAAAGGGAAACTTTTAATTATTAAAAAAGAAAAATATGGGTGTACTCGTACATAAGATTAATTGTTCTCCATAAGTATCAAGTGATTACCTGACGAAGAAGATCTTCTTCACTGGAAAAAGGTGACCATTGAACTACTATTTCAACATTTTTATTCCAGTCACCAGAAGAAGATCGTATCATCCTATTCCATCCTTGTCCTCCTCTTTCATAATCAAGCTTTCATTTCAGTAGATACAATCAATAATTGTTAGATGCAAGATAAATAATAGGTAAATGCTAATGAGGCTATGGCTTAAAGTAAAAACCGAAGTTAAGAATATGTAAATAAAAAAATTACCATGGGTACAACAATGTCTTCCTTCCCTGTGCCCCTCAAAAATGTGTAGGACAGCAAGCCAATACTTTGTGTAGACCTAAAAATGATGACCAAGACAACCAGTCAATCAGATAACAGACATGCCATGATACACAAAGTTAGAATGTACGAACAAACGACAATATGGATTAATGCTAAAGATAAACATCTATCTGATAATGATTAAGGAACTTTACACTAAGTAATTATGCCAGCAATAAACCCAGTAGAAAAATACAGCTCATATAATCTTGTTTCTCCCAACAAACGTAGTATAAGTACTCAGATAAATAGAAACTGTTCAAAAGGATATCACTTAAACTGCACACTACTTGAAAGCATACTTACCACAATTATGGAAACTTTTTCCACAAAAGCTTACAATATGAAAATTTTAAATACAAGGGGTCAGTTAACTTTTTTAAGTGACAGCTGTTTTCATAAATGAAAAATTACTAGTTTAACATTTATGAACAAAATATTATCCCAAACCCTCAATTCCATTGCTTAAAATACTTTCATGTATACTTCACCACCGTATAGGTTATTCATTACTAAATAGATCAAAACTACAAGTTGATGTAGGCTATTTACAGAGATACAAAAAATGTCAAAACTCCTAATTCAGTGTTTATTTTCCCTTTATGCAGAACCAGAATCTTACATCTTAATAAGGAATAATACAAGAAAGATGGCAAAAAGAAATTAGAACAAACCTCTTCCCATCTTTCCCATGACAACGTGAGAACACAATTACATCAGCCCCAAGTCTCATGGTACTCGTTTTAAAACCATTTCCATCTACCAAATGAACAGGAAAGGATCAGTATGCTCTCTTCAATTTAATATGCAAAAATTTACGTGGTTTATAACTTTACATTGTCCAATAGTATTTGCTAATTTGCTTTTCACAGAATACCCCAGTGACATGCATTGTCGCATTTTATCAGGATCCATTCCACCTCCATTATCTGCAAAAGTATTATCCAATAAGAGATAATGAAATTGAGACATCATTTAACTTTTAATTGGAACAGGAAAGGCAGTTGGTAATAAGATGAGAAAAGTAAAAAGATAGCAGTCACAACACCATTACTACAGATCAATCTTCCAATGTTGTAAACACATCAACCCTGAGAAGCATACATATGTAAAAGTATGTATGTAAAAATAGAGCGATAGAGATAGCTGAAGTGAAGTGATGCATCAAGGCAACTATTTAAATTGAAGTGAAGTGATGCATCAAGGTAACTAATCCTTATTTCTCTCCTAGACTTCATTTCATACAAAGTCAAGAATTTTATTTGTATAGCACAAGTTTAGGCTAATATCTCTCTGGTTTGTTTTAGGACACTACTCCAATGGCTTAGTAACTCATAAATCATAATTATAGAGACTTGTGACTTGATGATTACATGTAATAACTTAGAATAGTTCATTCATATATTAAATGCTGTTACATACTTATATTACTTTATTTATGTTCATACAGAATATTTCTAGCTTTTTTTCCCCATTATAGCACCTTACTTCACTCAGGCGTAGGCACTTCAGAGAGAGTCTGGTGCCTTAAAACAGCCTTTTGCCTTCGACTACCTTGAACCAAACATAACCACTGATGCACAACCAAATCATGTAATTCAGCCTTTTTATTTTATATTCCTATAGTTCTTTAAGTAAAATGTTGATAACTTAGTGATGGGCCCCTGGTGTTGAGAAGAGAAGAGCTAAGAAAGGAAAGGAACAACCCAAAGTTACTGATATGGACACTAATGGACTGGAAAATGTGGGGCAAGAGCCCAATATAGGAAATAGCGGGACTAGCACAGAAAAAGTGATACAGGGGGTGCTGATGTGGCATAATCGTCTCTGTTTGGCTAGCTAGTGCGCATGGTGGCTACTTTGGGGTATTTCTGTGAAGAAAGTGTGGGGTGAGGTAGGGAATTAGTAGGGTTTTGGTGGGGAGAGTACTGGCCTCTCGAATGCCAGCTTGTTGCTAGTATTTTATGTGTATTTTCATCCCTGTAAGTTTTCTTGGGTATATCCAGGAACCTATATTGTTCATATTTTGATAATACAGTGCAGGGTTCTATCACTTAGCTTCAATGAAAATAGTATATGCATCTATGTGTGGATGAGTGTGTGTATGAAAATACCTTCAATAAGCAACATCCTGGAACCATCTTTTTTATTTAGCACCATATCAACATTAACATATGTAGCGCCATTACAGACCTGATTCAAAATGAATTTGTAAGTGAGGGACAATTAAAATAAGCAGTGCGCTGTATCATATTCATACTCATACCTCATCCAGTGAGTTGTCCAAAAGCTCAGCAAAAGCTGCAAGAAAACAATATAAGAACAATTGATAACACTAAAAATATTAAGAACCCAGAAAGAAAAACCTCATTCAACCAAAACATTCAGAGCCTCAGAGACGTGATTTTATAACATCAAATACTTAAACAAACATGTTTACCTCCAAGAGCCCACTTGTGACTTGTTGCATTAGAGTGTAGAAACTTTGGATGAACTCTAACATGATCCAAGCCAACTGCAGAATCAGAAAAAATGTCTAAATATAGTTTCATTACGAGGAACCCAGAAAAACTCAGAACCTCTGGCTTGACAGCCTTAAACAGCACATAACAAATAAAATGTTTTATAAAGATAAAATTAATCAATCAAGTTCTAATAGAATTTATCTAAAGCCTTATTAAGCTTATGGAAGGTTTCATGCTGATACAGGATTAAATTATCATAATATGCATAGAAAAAAGGTATAATATTGACTTCTAATTATTTGCATTAATCTTGTATCAATTTCGACTTCTAATTTCTGAGCCAAGACTTTTAAAGCTGCCCAAAGCTCATGACAAATGGGAAGCTCCCCCACAAGGTTTTTTCAAGATTAATGTCAATGGTGCAATCCATTTTGATGGAGTTGGAGGAGTGGGATGCATTGTTCGTGATCATAGAGGAACAATGTTAGCTGTTTGAATGGAAGCTTATGCCACTTATTTTGGTGTTGTAACTGCTTATAGATTAGGATGTCAAAGGATCATTCTTGAAGGAGATGCTTGGAATATTTTTAAGCTTTCTGATGTTTTTAACAATGATGTCTCACTTTCTAGGGTTATTTTGGATAATTTGTCTGCTTTTAGTCACTACTTTGACTATTGTATGATGTCTTGGACTAGGTGCGCTGCTAACTCAATTGTCCAATCTTTGACAAAGTTTCCTATTCTTTAAATGGGGAAGAGATTTGGTTTGATAGCCCCCCATCTTGTAGTTGACAGTTTAGCCATTGAGGCTTGTTAAAGAAGTTCCTTTCTGATAAAAAAAATATAAATATTTGTATTAATAACTTATGAATCAATTTGACATCTTTTCAATTACTACTCAGATTTAGAAGCCTCAAGCAAAGCAGTTTTGACAGGAAAATATTAGTTCAATAGCTGATGGGTTTCAAACAGAAAACCTCAGTGTGTTTATATAAAGAAGGTTCTCATATTTTCCAGTTTAAAAATCATGGCTTCAAAGCTGCAATATAGTCTATGACATGCAATGGCAATATAGACTACTTTCTTTATTCCCCTTGGAATCTACTTTAAAATACAAACTGAAGCCGTTCAAAATAAACTTACACAACATAACACTAGCTATTATTTCAAGGCATTAGGAAAAATGCCTGCTTCTGAAAGTTAATCTTATGCTTGGAAGGTATTATTGAAGAGGTAGCTAAAGTGTGGAGGGAGAGTGGATAGAACAAAATGGAAAGGGACGAAATCAAATAGAAAAGGAGGCATTTTTCCTATTGCCAAGAAAGGGGGTTAGTTGTTCAGAACAACAAAGGTGCTGTCAAGAAAAGGAAAGAAAATTCAATGTAACCCTTACAAGATACTTTAATTTACTTCAGGTACAACAATCTACGTATCTCCATCATTATCCCCCAGGCAGTGTGTTTGAGGAAAAATTGTTTCTCTCGAATGCTCTTCCTCGTCTTAAACTTTTGCTGGTGAAAGTTTCCTTTCCAACAATTCTGCTTCCTTCTAACTTATTACCCCAATCCAAACATTTCTCTAGGTTAACTTAAATTCGACCTAGACTCCCTAAGTTTTCTAATACAGAAATAAACCTAGTTCACCATGCCATTTTTCTTGCTCATAAGGTCTTCAATTCATTAATGCTAAACCAGATTAAAGCCAACTTGGTAACATGCCACAAAAGCCTAACGCCCCAAAGGAAAAATGAATTAAGAGGAAAATAAAAGCAAACAAGAAAACACGAATGTCTATAAAAATATCAGCTGCTTAAATGCAAAAGGCCAGAAATAAAAGCAAACAAGAAAACACGAACGTCTATAAAACTAGTTCACCATGCCATTTTTCCTGCTCATAAGGTCTTCAATTCATTAATGCTAAACCAGATAGGAAGGAAATTAAAGCCAACTTGGTAACATGCCAAAAAAGCCTAACGCTCCAAAGGAAAAATGAATTAAGAGGAAAACAAAAGCAAACAAGAAAACTGATTAAATGCAAAAAGGCCAGAAATTAAGAACTTGCCGTTTCATGCCGAAAATTCTATAAAAGCAGAAACGGTTTAAAACAGGAGTCACAACTAGGTATTAAATAGTAACCTACCAGATGAAGAATCCCAAGCATCACTAGTTCCTCCATCATAATCTCCGGCTTTCCAAAACTGCTTGCAACCCTGCGCTTTGGAACTTCCATTCAAGTCTCCATTTACAAGCGAGTGCTTCGAAATAGCATTATTAGCATTAGCATTAGCATTAGCACTTGAAGGTGACTTAGGGGCCGGAAGCCCAAGTATCGCCTGAGGAGGCGGCTCAGAAGAACGAGGACTAAGAAACCCAATGGGTAAAACAATTCCAAGCTCTTCCGTTCTTGCCTTCTTGAAATTTCCTCCATTCACAGAAGGCGAAAGGGCTTTTCTAACAGTATTTCCGATTAAACTGTCCAAATCTTGGTCCGAGTCGGAATCGCTACTGCTACTGCTACCACTGCTGAGTTCGATTACGGCACCGGAGGTCGAAACGACGCCGTTCTTTCGTCGGGATTCAGGCACATTTGGAGTATCAAAGACTTCTTGCTTTACACATGCATCCATGGGGTATTTTTTCTCTTATGGGTAAAGCAGAGAAAGAAAATTGAGAGACGATGAAGTTGAAAGTGGAAGTACTAGTATGAAGCGTCAATTGAGAATCCTGCGGGATTCCAGAACCAGATGCACGATTCGTTTTCCCTTTTCAAGAATTTATTTCTATTCGATCGAACCACCAAGCAAAACCCAAAAATAAAAAAGAAGAGGAAGAGATTTTTTTTCTTTTTTTTATTTGTTGATACTCAGAGAAAGAGAAATTGCTAATTACTACGGTTTATCAGAAGAAAAAGTTTGAAATAATAAATTTTATGGTCAAACTTATATCAAAATCTTTATATCTTGCTATCAAAGTTATATTTAAAACTTATGATTGAAGAAACTTGATAACAAAGATATAAAGAACTTGATACAAGTTTTTTCCTAAATTTTATACAATAAAACTAAACACCATCATATGTTTAGGGCATTTTGGTTCTTATTTATAATAAATTTATATAAAATTTATACCACTAAGTTGTAAAATTTTTTGTATCTTCAAATTAATTCTTTCTCTACTCATATTTTCTCATGTCACCAAAACCATTTTAAAACTTATAAATTAATTTAATTTCAGTTGAAGATCTTAAATTAGGAAATAATCCTAATAAAATCTCATTAGTTGAAATTATTTCCTCAAATAATGCAGATTTAGCAAGATTTTTGCTAATTACATTAAATTGTATCTTCAAATAATGCAGATTTATCATTCCTTCCAATATAAAAATTTTCCTTGATTTTAGACAATATTATTATGATTTGTTATGATTTGAGGATTCAAATAATTAATTTGAATTTAAAAATATGATTCACCTTCAATTATTTTGGTTGAATTTGAATTTGGCATTTTAACCTATAACACTAAACTGATACGTTTGTGCCTCTACGGTATCCACACAAGTTAGATAAAAACTCTTTATTCAACCTCTGCTAGAAGGTCCCTAGCTACACCATTATTGAAATCATTTATTTGAATAACTTCGAAGTTTATTTTCATAAAACTTCTCTAAGAGAAATTTTCTTTAAAATTTCAATATAAAATATAAATTCAAAAAGTCAAATTTATAGAAAATGAAAATCGTTACTTTTCACATGAATATTGAAATTTCTGTAGTATGAATAATATTTTCACTGTTTGAATCAAGATTTTTAAAATCAGACCAGCCATTGAACTGGCCGAAGTAACAGTTCAAGGTTCAATGGTTCAACCGGACCCGGACCGTTTATAAATAAATAAATTGATAAATAATATACCAATAAAATAATAAATTACTAATCATAATTAAAAAAATTCTATATATAATAAAGTTCGTGTCATAATTAAGTTCATAAATAGTCATTATAACATAAAATAGTCAAATAAACACAATAAGGAAATAAACTAACAAAGAAATAAAACTCAATCAAACCAAACAATAAAAAGGAAATAAACTACAATCAAGCTAAACTATAAGAAGGAAATAAACCAAAAAAGGAAATAAATTACAAGAAGGAAATAAACATTCACCTCATTAATTAAAAACAACCGTCATTATTCACGATTGAAAAGTAAAAGCATGGTGAAATCAAACTAAAATGGTAGCGGCTAGGGCATCAGTGAAGGCAACCCGGTTTTGTTTTTTGGTTTACATATGAAACAAAGAGAACTTGGGAAAAAAATTCTCTGAACCGTTATAACCCCTAAAACCGACGGTTTACTCTGGTTCTTCTGGTTTTTTGCCGGTTCGTTCGGTTCTCCGCTGATTCTTAACCTGACTCTAACCGGATCCATGCCCGATCCCCGGTCGGTCCAGTCCGATTTTTTAATTCATGGTTTGAATAGTGTTTTACTATTGATAGTCTAATAACAACTGCTTGTTTGATATTAACTAAAAATTTGTTACTAATTAATTGAATAATAAAATACTATTTATCAAAAAAATTAAATTTTCGGAACAATCAATTTTTCATGATGAAATACTCTAATTATGTGTAATTTTAATACAAGGAGTATTTATGGCTTGATCTCAATTAATCGTAATCGAGTTAAGGATTCATCTTACTCTTCTGTGCGACGCTATAGGAACTATTATAAATATCACAAACAATGAGCGAAATCTAGAAATACATTACTGCTACCTAAGTAATAAGAATACACGTGATTCCAGATCCTGCGACCAATTATATTTAATCATGTAACTCAATTATTTTTATTTTGATATCCGAATTGGACTCAAGACGTGGAAATAATCATAATAAGATCTTAAATTACGAAATAATCATAATAATATCTCACTAATTGAAATTGTTTCTTCAAATAATGAAGATTTAGCAAGATTTTTGCTAATGACATTAAATTGTATCTTCAAATAATGCATATTTATCATTCATTCAAATATAAATAAATAAAAAATTTCCTTGATTATAGACAATATTATTATGAATTGACAATTCAATTTCTACCTAATTAATTTGAATTTGAAAATATGATTCTCTTTCAATCATTTTGCTTGAATTTGAATTTGGCATCTCAACCACTAACACTAAACTAATATACTTGTGCTTCTAGAGTATCCACACAAGTCATATTAAAAACTCCTAATTCAACCTCTGCTAGAGGAGGATCTAGTTACACCATTATTCAAATCATCTATTTGAATAACTTCGAAGTTTCTCTCATAAAACTTCACTTAAAGAACTTTTCTCTGAAATTTCGATATGAAATATGAATAATTTGACTTTCATAAAATTTAATAAACTCATATTTTCCTTTAAAATTAAATTAAGTCGGCAAATATAATTCTTTTACAAAGAAAATTTAAGAATATTTTAGTTAAAGGAATTTTTTTAGAATTATATTCTCAATCTGTTATATATATATATATATATATTATATAGCTAAGTTGTAAAATTTTCTATACCTTCAAATTAATTATTTCTTTACTCATATTTTCTCATGTGAGCAAAATCATTTTAAAACTTATAAATTAATTTAATTTTATTTGAATATCTTAAATTAGGAAATGATCATAATAAAATCTCATTAATTGAAATTGTATCTTCAAATAATGCGGATTTATCATTCCTTCTAATATAAAAATTTTTCTTGATTTTAGACAATATTATCATGATTTTATGATTTGTGATAACTCTAATAATTTAGAGTTATTTGGTCATAATCTCAAGTCATTTCGGGGCTTTTATCCATGTTTTATTTATTAATGAAGCTTATTAAGTGAGCTTTTAGTGTTTTATTAGTTATTGATGTTTATTTTTTAGTTTTAAGTTTAGTTTGACTTATTTTCGTTTTATATTTTCCAAGTTAACCAACGATTTCGGGCACCAAATTTATTGAGTTTTTAATGTTTCAGGACCTTGAATTGAAGCTTAAAGTGCCTAGAAGATGTTGAGAGGTCCGGGGTTCTCCGTATGAAGCGAATCGGGGTCAAAACGAAGATTTTAGTGATGCTGAAAAATCCTCCTCGCCTAGGCGCCCATTTGAGCGCCTAGGCGCCCTGTCCTGTGCCAGCTAGGATTAATGAAGACATCTCGCCTAGGCGAGGTGCAGCTCGCCTAGGCGAGTCGCGACAGATTTTAGCGATTTTTTGGGACAGATCTGATCATTATTCGAAGGGGGACTGAAGGAGGCGCAAGAGACGAACCCTAGAGCTCAAGGGAGGTGCGAAATTGCTTGGGGAGCTTCGATTCTCACTTGATATCATCAATTTTGGTGGATTTGGGTGGAGAAAGTGAAGATTGGGGGTTTCACTCTTAGGGTTCTTCCTCTTTTCTTCTCTTTTCTTCTTCTTTGATTCAATATGGTTGTTGATTTCGTTTTTGTGAGAATGTTAGGCTAGTTTTCATATTCTCTAGGATTAGAACTTCTTAGCAATGTAGATTAACTAATTGTTTACTTTGATTATGGATGTTTTTGATGTTAAAGTTCAATTAATGAGTATTATGTTTTCTCCTTCTTTGTGTGGCCACCAATGTTGGGGATTCTTATGAATTGTTTTGATTTATGCTTGAAAGAGATTAATTGAAGCTAGGTCTTGCATTGATTGTCTCTAGATTTCATTTTCTAATGGAATTTGTTAATAGGATAGGCATATACCTATTAGCCTAGGGGAACCCAATTGAACTTGAACTTAATGCATTGATATAGTTGGTTCACCATAGAAATATAGGTGAGTTAATTAGATTCAAGAGGCTTATAATTGACTGAAAGGTAATTATAGGTAATTAAGAGTTCAGGGTTAGCTTTGCCGTTATCGTAAGTCCATAATCAAAGTAGTTAGTTAGTTAAGTGCAATTGCTAAGAAGGGACAATCCTAGGGAAGTCTTTTATACTTTAATTCTAGGAAGTTCTTCCGGTGTTCAATTTGGTACCTCTTTATTGCAATTTAGTTTTATTCAGTTGAATCTTTTATCGGAATTTGGTTGCTTAGATTAAATGAATCGCTATAGCCTGTGTTTAGAGTGAATTCGCGAGTAAGATCTCGGTGGGACGATACCCGGTGCTTGAGTTTTTATGCTACTTCGGTAGTGTACGCTTGCACTTGGGCTTATAAATTTAAAACTTGCTTTAAAAAGAAATAACCCAACAATTTGAGAATTCAATTTCTACATAGCTAATTTGAATTTGAAAATATGATTCTCCTTCAATCTTTTTGCTTGAATTTGAATTTGGCATCTTAACCTCCAGCACCAAACTCATACATTTGTGCCTCGATGGTGTTATCCACACGAGCCAGATGAAAAACTCCTTAATCAACCTCTGCTAGAAGATCTAGCTATACCGTTATTCAAATCATCTATTTGAATAACTTCGAAGTTTCCTCTCAGAAAACTTCACTTAAATAACTTTTCTCTGAAATTTCAATTTGAAATCTGAAATTGAAAGCTCAAATTTATAAAAATTGAAAACGGTTACTATTCACATAAATAGTGACATTTCTGGAATATGAATAGTATTTTCACTGTTTGAATAGTGAGTTACTATTGATAATATCATAACAACTAATAATATGATGACAACTACTAGTTTGATACTAACTAATAGTTTGTTACCAACTAACTAAATAGCAAAATACTATCTATTAAAAAGCGAAATTTTATGAACAATCCATTTTTCATGATGAAATATTCTGATTATGTGTAGCCTTAATACAAGACTTATTTATGGCTTAATCTCAATTAATCCTAATCAAATTAGGTTCACCATAATTCTTACATATATGTGTATATGTATATATGTTGGAAAAATGTGTCGAACACAACTACCATAAGACCTTCCTGTAACACTCAAGAAATACCACGTGGTAAGGATATAAATTTTCAAATAAATTTTGCCATGGATCTTATGTGTAAAACATAACCGAACAAAGGATTGAAATCATACTTTATTGTAGTAGAAACACTTTCTCAACTCTGTGGAACTAGAATCACTAGCACAAAACTAATATGCTTGTGCCTCTACGATATCCACACGAACCGGATGAATCACTCCTCATTCAACCTCTGCTAGAAGGTAGTTACACTATTATTCAAATCACCTATTTGAATAACTCCTAAGCTTTCTCTTAAAAAACTTCATTCAGAGAACTCTTCTCTAGAATTTCAATATGAAAAATGAAACCAGAAACTCGAATTTACAGAAAATGAAATCATTACTATTCACGTGAATAATGGTTTCACAATTTAAATAGTAAGTTACTATTGAGGCTGATACCAACTGAAAGACTGATGACAATTGATAGTTTGTTCTTAACTAACAGTTTGATACCAACTAACTTAATAGTAAAATATTATTCATGGATAATTATTTTTTGGCCTCTAAAACATCTGAGCAATTCATTTTTCATGATGGAACACTCAGATTATGTGTAACCTTATTATAAGGAATATTATGACTTACTTCTTAATTAATGCTAGTCAAACTAGATTAGTCATAATTTATACAAATATGTATAATTTCATCATGCTCTTTTGTGCGACCCTGTAGGTATTTATTACAATAGTAGTGATCAAAAGAACTATTCTAAAGATCACAAACAGTGAGCAACATCTAACAATATATCATTGCTACCTAAATAATCAAATTCCTGTGATTCCAAATCCTGTGACCAATTTATAAAATCATGTAACTTGATCCTTTTTGTTTAGATATCGGAATTGAACTCGGGACATGGAAGATGTCATTCCCTTTATAATCCAATTCATATTTCTTGATCCCTGAGTGGACTAACGAATAACAAATATATCAATATCACATAACTTTTCTCTGAAAACTTCACACAAATAACTTTTCTCCGAAATTTCAATATGAAATCTAAAACTAAAAGTTCAAATTTATAAATAATGAAAACGCTTACTATTCACATGAACAGTTAAATTTAGAGTTTAGGCTTTAAGGTTTAGGGTTAGAGATTAGGGTTTTAGGATTTTAGTATTTAGGGTTTTAGGGTTTTTAATTTAAGGACTAAATTGGAATGTTTGGAAGAGTTTTGGGACACCTTACAATTTTATTTTGAGAATTTAGAACTAAAATGAATGAAGATGATGAAAAGATGGGGAATTGAGAATAATGGAATAAGAATGAGTGAGGGACCTAATTGTTCAAATTAGATTTTTTTAGGGTTTAAGGTTTTAGGATTTTAGGGTTTAGGGTTTTAAGGTTTAGAGTTTGGATTTTAGGGTTTTTAATACTTTTAAAGACTAAATTGGAATGTTTGGAAGAGTTTTGGGACACTTTACAATTTTATTTTGAGGATTTGTGACTAAAATGAATGAAGATGATGAAAAAGAGGGGAATTGAAAATAATGGGATAAACATTGAAGACAGGGACCAATTTGTCCAGACACAAATTTTTTTTTAGTAATAATGCTGATGTGGCGAAATTTACGCAGTTGGCATGTTTTTTTTTTCAATTTAACTCGTGCTGACCTGGCTGTTAACGTGTCACGTCAGCACTTAACGTTACATGTCAGCGCACTAATGGCCACGTCAATTTTTTTGGAACGTCAACTTGACCGAAGGACCTATTTGTCTAACGTTTGACAAATTTGGAGACTTATTCGTCTATTTCATTAATTCAGGGACCAAACTGTCAGCGCCTCATAAATTCAGGGACCTATTTGATAGTTTACTCTAATATATAAAGAACTTTTCCAACAAAACACAAGTTTGCTTTTACTTTTCAATTTCTATCTCTTTCTCTTTCCACATTTCATTGGAAAAACAAAAAGGAAAGCAAAATAAAATTTAAATAGCCCACCATACATGATAATCCAATGGTGATAAATGTGGTAGGCTAAAGTGAGTTTATTTCTTCTCCCTTTAGCCTACCACATTTATCACCATACATCAAAACCCTTCCAGAATTCACATCCAAAAAATAAGTCCACACATTTAGCAATGTTGGAGAAGAAATAAACTCACTATACTACATTATTAGATATGGCAAACTGCCTCAAACTTTAATTCATGAAGTATAATTTCAAAATATTCAAAAGAGAAGAGACAAAGCTTACAATACTTCCTCTTGCTTCCTCTCCGAAGAAATCAAAACACTTTCCTTCTTCAAATTTTTTCACACTCTTCCTACCCCNCTAAAATTTCTGTCAAATTTCATACAAATAAGGAGTCAAACCCATAAAAATTAATAGTTAAAGTCCAAAATAATATTTTATCTAAGATTTCCGTCAAAATTTAGACAAAAATATACCTTAAAATCTTTTTTATTAATGAAATAAATCACGTTCCCTTATTTATTATTTTTCAAATCACATAAATCCTTTCTCTCAAACCATAGTATGTGTAATTTAAAAAAAAATAATAATAAAGCCTATGATTTTCCATTCTCTACCAAATCTATCTTATCATATCTTTTGTATTGAATTTGAATCTCCATAGCTTGAAGCTAGCCCATCACATCACTGCCCCTATTTTCTGTTAATTTTTTTTTCTTTTTCCCAAATTTACCCTCAACTGAAGGTTTAACTACAAGTCCACCATTTTCTTTTTCTTTTAAAATGAATATCACATGACACTAGAGACTTTGCATGCCCGTTAAGAGAGAATATCACATGGTACTAAAATGTCATTTTTTAAATCATCGGATACTAAAGTGAAATATGATCAAACTATAGGATACCAAAGTGTAATTTACCCTTTTTTTATAGAGCTTAAAATATTAATAAAAATAAAAAATAACTTGTATAAACGTAGATTAGAGGAAAATAGATGATTTCTTTTTCTTCTTTAATTTTTTAATTCAATAATTTTGAACAGAGTCATGTAATATAAAATAAAGATCATCCACTTTTTCTTTTGGCCAAACTAAAGATCACCAACTTGGTAATAAGATATTGGAGTTTTTTTTTGGGCATTCTTTTCTCTTATTTTTTCACTCATTTTTTATTTTTGTATTTTTTGGTATTGAATTAAAAATTACTTAGATAAAATATGTCGTTTACAACTTAACACAGTTATTATACATTTATTTTAATAATTTTACATTTCAAAAACTTCATTTACAAAATAATTATCTAAACACATATTACTATTAAAAATCTTATATTTATACTTTGTTTACTCATTTTTAAAAGTAACTTCATTTCTCAAACTCACTCTCAAAGACAAAAATAATTTCAAATATATAGACCCTACATATAGGTGTAATTCCTCCATTTAAAAGTCAGTGTCACCCTTGAAAATTTTCCTTTCATTATTAAAAGAAAAAAAATAAAGGAGACGATTATCTAACTTCTAAATAGTGAGATACAATAGAAGAAAGTAATCGTGAAAACATTAAGAAATTGAAAAAAAAAAGATGAGGATATAAAGATCCAACCAATGAGACACATCATCCAAAAATTTGTCTTTGTTAGTCAAATTGCTGCAAAGTAAAAAAAAATATGCAAAAAGCAAAAAGAGACATCGAATGGCAACCAACAACATCCGAGTGAACAATTTTTGTTATAATTAAACAAATAGACTTATCAAAATCTCTCATACACTCAGAAGTAGACAGAAGTTGCGTCTCTACTCTCTACACTTAAAAATGTGAAGAGTAATAATATATTTCAATGAAAAATATAACTTTTTAATACTAATGAAATATAATTGAGTAATATACTAATATTATCAAGGAAAAATACAATTTTAAAGAATCAAATTGCCCTGCTCAAGAGATGAAGAGTAGTTTTTCTTTTTTTCGGAGGAACGTGGGAACAGTTTTTCTCTCAACTTCTCTAGAGCTTTCCACCCTTGATAGTTGTTGATACCTAATGTGAATCATATGCGAAGAGGATGAAATAAAAATATGTTTATCTTCACAACCGAGTTCGAAAGTCAATTAAAAGGGAGGATCACTGTCCAAATGTTTATTTTAGGAAAGAAATTTGGTAACTCTTTAGAGAATATTGTGAAAAAAGTGTAAAACGAAATTAAAAAAAAAAACACAAAAATGCTCTGTGAAACAGTAGAATAGTAGATAAGTTGGAGAGTTGACTGAGTCATGGAAAATTTGTTGAACATATTGGTTTCTGTTTTTGGTAGACAAACATATTGATTTCTAAGAATATGGTACCGAAGCTAACATTCGTTGACATTAAAAAGTGTTTATTTTAAAAATTAATTTATATATTTACTCTGAATATAACCTAGATTTTGTTTAATTTACTTTTCATAAAAATATGAAAATAAATAACGAAAAACAAAATTACAAAATTGAAGTTTTTCTTTTGGTGCTGACTAAATTGAAGTTAACCTTATATAAAACTCTAAGACCAAACTAGGAAATCAAATCTACATAGTTACATAGCCTAGGAAGCATGGACACTTCATTCTGAGGAAGTCGCCGTGTCAGACATGTGTCCGTATCCGACACCCATACGACACCCACACGACACATATTCATAAGTTTCAGAATATAAAATTATTTTTTTATGACTTTAACTTGACAAACAATATAAAATAATAACACAAATGACATATATTACGAATAGATATTATAATTATTAAAATTTTTATCAAAATTTATGATTTTTTAATTATTTATGTATATAAATATATGTCGTGTCATGTCATATAAATTTTAGAATTTGACGTGTCAGTGTGTCTGTGTCGTGTCCCGTGTCCGTGTCAGTGTCCATGCTTCATAGTTTACCGCTAAATGAAAATAAGCACTTATTACCAATAATAATAATAATAATAATAATAATAATAATAATAATGATAAGCACATGCATCCATGATTAGCAATCTCCCTGGAATATAATCACGCGTGAGTATAGGATTGCATAAGATTTAGTTTGAATTTTTAAATTTATGATGTTATTTATTTGTAGATTTTTAGGGATTTTAAATTTATCATTTTTATCATTTCTTAGTTATTAGAGATTTCAAACTCCTTCTTACTATGGGAATACATAAGATCTAGTTTGAATTTTTAAATTTATGATGTTATGTAGAATTTTAGAGATTTTAAATTTATCTTTGTCATCAGTTCGTAGTTGTTAGAGATTTCAAATATTTCAAATTTATATTCTCTCTTGTGATATTTTTTATTGTTATTTTCTACTTTCTCGTTTAAAAAATCAACAACAAAACCTAGCTCAAACAGATTTGTGGGAAAATTATAATTTAGATTACATTGATTGGATAAAGCTAATTTTTAGCTAACAATTTTTCTGCAGATGGGGTGGTTACCTGAAACCGGCTTTGGGCTATAACTGTTTGGAAGGTTTGGTGTTGGGAGGAATGAGGATGTTCACACTCATAATTTGAGGGTCTGTTTGGATCCACTTAATTTTAATCCAATCTCATCCAATTTCATCCAAATAGATGGGATGAGATTATTTTTTAATTGGATGAGATGAGATGATGTATTGGTGTTTGGGTGATTTTAGTGATAATGATGTTAAATAGGGTGTGAAATTATATAAAAGGGTATGTAATGATTGTGGTTGGTAGAAATAAGTTGATGGATTTTTGTAATTTGTATAGGGGTGTAGAAATGGTAGGAAATAATGAGATGAAATGAAGATAATGAGATGAGATGATAGGTGTTTGGTTGTGTTTTGATTGAAATAATATTGAGATGAGATGATATTGGGAAGTGTGATATGGTATTGGAAATTGTGAGGATGAGAAAATTTTGGATTGAGGGTTAAGGGTCAATCCAAATCCAAGTGGATGAGATTATGGGCCAAAATGAAAATAATATTGGAATTATTTTTTGACATAAAATTTGGTCCATAAATTCGAACTGTTCCAATTAATCAATCTCTA